>JANHGD010003745.1:107827-118247 GCA_027560375.1 Imantodes cenchoa | reverse complement strand
GGAGAGAAGCAACTTAGAACTAAGGAGAAATTTCCTGATAGTTAGAACAATTAATCAGTGGAACAGCTTGCCTCCAGGAGTTGTGAATGCTCCAACACTGGAAGTGTTTAAGAAGATGTTGGATAACCATTTGTCTGAAGTGCAGTAGGGTTTCCTGCCTAAGCAGAGGGTCGGACTAGAAGACCTCCAAGGTCCCTTCCAACTCTGCTATTCTAATTCTGGCCAGCAGCCTGAAAACTTTGACCTGACGTCTGTTTTTCTGCATTCCGTGTCTGTGCATTTCCTTCCTTGGCATGCTGGCTGTTCAGAATGAAACAATCAATCAGCAGCATTTTCTTCATGTGCCAATTGCACAGCTCGGGAGAGCAAGACAAACGCAGCAAAATCTTTGTGAGTTGGCAGTGGGCATAAACCGGGCTCAGGCAGGCTCACTTTTCCACAACTGTGAGCTGCAAATTAGTTGGATCTGATCCCATTTTGGAAACAACCTAAAGAGAGGATCCGACCCAACCAAGAAAAGAAGCAAAGGAGGAAAGTCCCGCCAGGAAAAGAAAATTACGGACCAGCACTGACCGAACCAGTTCCGTGATGTCATCATAACATCACCAGCAGGTCACTCCCGGTTCGGGTGAACCGGTCCAAACTGGGAGGAACCCACCTCTGGGCTGGTCCAAAATCACCCAGCTGGCTTTCATGGTTAAAGTGGGGGACTAGAACTCATGGTCTCTGCTTCTAGCCTGTTGCCATAACTCCTAGACCCAACTGGCTCTCACTAAACCAAAACTCTGTTTAATGGTAGACTTAACAAGTCGCCCTGCAGTAGAGTGAGAAGTCTGCAGGGATGGCTGTTTCAGAGGCACCCGTGGTCTGTTTTGCAAATCAAAATCTAATCATATATGGTTTGTAACCATGGACTTCTCCATGTATACATTCTGCTTTATTAATTTCACGAGAGATGCACTCTGATTGCAAATGGCAAATGCAAAATAATTGCATTCTAGTGCTGGTCTGAAGCATAATTCTTTCTCTCGCTCATTTGCAAAAAAAAAAAAAGTTGGCGGCACAAACAGAAGGGAACTGCAGAAGGAAGATGGGGGGCATACGGAGTATCTACAGGGTCCGGGGTAAGCGTTTATTCCCAAAGGGGCTTCTGAGACTGGTTGGGTGCTCATTAGAGAAGGAAATTAAAAATCAGACTCCACTCATGGAGCACTTTGAAATCCCCATCTCTCCCCTCTTTTTGATCAAGGAGCCTTTCAGCTTTTTCCTTGCAAATGAACAGACAGCAGGGCTAAGATGTAGATGCAAATTGGCTCCGATGATGCTGCATCCAGCCCGTTTTGGTCAAAAAAGAATCACAGATGTGGAGCTGCAGCAGGAGGACAGCGGATGGGGTTGCTGGTGCCACTTTACATCGGGCAAGAAAACATTGGGCAATGAAGCAGACTGGTTGAGCATCTATGAAATGTATTCATAAAATTAATCTCAGGGCCTGACATTAATGGAAGTCTAGCTGACTCACAAAGCTAAGATACAAAATCAGAATAGCACTAGCATTTAGACTTATATACTGCTTCACAGTGCATTACAGCCCTTTCTAAGCAGTTTACAGAGTCAGCCTCTTTCCCCCAACAATCTGGGCCCTTATTTTACCCACCTCGGAAGGACAGACGGCTGAGTCAACCTTGAGCCTGGTGAGAGTGGAACTACCAAATTGGAGGCGGTCAGCAGAAGTAGCCTGCAGTACTGCACTCTAACCACTTGCTGATTGACATGCTGGTTTCTGGCCTCTTAAATCACCTGCACTAGGAAAGCGAGAGGGAGCTGCAGATGGGAGATGGTCCTTTTTGGTTTGTGTTTGCAGGCAGTTATCCCTTTCTTGCCTGCTCTCGATGGCTCTAGAGGGAGTCAGCCTGCTATATGAATCTGGGAAAATTGCTTCCTGGCTCCCTGCATGTGGGTGTCTGCCTATGCCAGCTTTCCAGACATTACATTTCCCCTTCAGGGTAAAAGTGGGGCAGAGCAGGGTAGATCGGCCGAAGGAATAGCGCAAACAAAACTACTCTGTTTCTTCACAGGGTTTCTGTAAAGAAGGAGGCAGAAGAGAAGATGGAGCCAGAAGCGATTCAAGAGCAGCCAGAGAGGATGCCAAAGGTTGGTTGATGGATCGCAAAGGGTTTCCGATGATCTTAAGCACGACATCTCCTGGCTTCAGGCATTCGGCAATGCATTGAGCTTTGAGCAGGTGTTCTTCAAGTTTGAAACAAGACTTGAAACAACTTACTGTCTTTTTCAGAGTATAAGACGCACCTTTTTCCTCCCTAAAAGAGGCTGAAAATTTGGGTGCATCTTATATTTAGAATGTAGCTTTTTTGAAACTTTTTTCCAGCCCTAACGAGGTGCTAACCATCTTCCCTCTGAAGAAGGGTTTTTTCCCCAGCCCTAAGTCTTTGCAGGCTTCTTTTCCCTCCTACTCCCTCTGATAAAGGTTTTTTTCAGCCTTAACCAGGGGATAAAATAATGTGCTGAAGCTGAACAGACTAAGAATGCTAGCCAGATGAATTTATTTATTTATTTATTAGTGAGATTTATATACCTGCTAGGTAGATTTTTTTCTCCCCCTATTTTCCTCCCCAAAAACTAAGGTGCATCTTATACTCCAAAAATACGGTAGCTTTGCTTGCGTGCTCAGATCAGATTGAAACCATAATTATTTGCAAAGCTTCAGTTCCGCTTTAAAAAAAAAAAAAAAGAAGATGAAACCAGAATTTATAGATCGCAGACGCAGGCTATTCTTGTTTCTGAAAGCGCAAAAGCAGCAACTCGGCTGCAAAATAGGCTGCCCTGGCCAGAAAACTTCTGATGTTCTCGTCTTGTTTTTTTCTTTTCTCAGAAAAAAAGAAAAATCGAAAAAACCGAGAGCGATGGAGATCCAGTAGCTTCATCTCCCCCAGCGCCTCTGGAGGATCAAGCAGAGATGAAGAAGAAGAAAAAGAAAAAAAAGGAAAAGAGGAAGATGGAGTCTGCAGAGAGCAGCGGAGAGTTAGTTGAAATGGTAAGGCCCCATATAATCCATTGCCACGATTTTAGCGATCTCTTGGGCCGCCTGGTTAAAAGAGCAACATCCTTCTCTTCACATACACGGGTGAATACAAGGTTATTCAAAAAGAATGAACCGATTTCATGACGCAATATTTATTTATTTATTTATTTGATTTGATTTATTTTATTTGATTTTTATACCGCCCATCTCCCGGAGGACTCTGGGCGGTGTACAGCCAGAATTAAAATATAATATAAAACGTAATAAATACCATTTAAAAATACATTAAATATAAGTGGCTGCCAATTAAAATGTGATTTAAAACCCAGATGTGATTTAAAATTTAAAACAATTCATTAGGCCAGACCGGATTGTTGGAATAAAAAGGTTTTCAACTCTCGCCGGAAGGTGCGTAGGTCCGGGATCTGTCGTAATTCCGGGGGGAGCTCGTTCCACAGGGTGGGGGCTCCCACAGAGAACGCCCTCCCCCTGGGGGCCGCCAGCCGACATTGTTTGGCCGACGGCACCCGGAGGAGCCCCTCTCTGTGGGAGCGTACTGGTCGGTGGGAGGATGTTATTGGCAGGAGGCGGTCCCGTAAATAACCTGGTCCTAAGCCATGGAGCGCTTTAAAGGTGATCACCAACACCTTGAAGCGCACTCGGAAGACCACCGGCAACCAGTGCAGCTCGCGCAGGAGAGGTGTTATTCGGGAGCGCCATGTTGCTCCCGTGACTACCCGCGCGGCCGCACTTTGCGCCAGTTGGAGCCTCCGAGTGCACCTCAAGGGGAGCCCCATGTAGAGAGCATTACAGTAGTCCAATCTAGAGGTGACAAGGGCGTGAGTGACCGTGTGTAGCGAGTCCCGGTCTAGGAAGGGGCGCAGCTGGCGAACCAGGCGAACTTGGTGGAAAATCCTCCCGGCTGCGGCCGTCACATGATCTTCCAGTGACAGCCGCGAGTCCAGGAGGACGCCCAAGTTGTGAGCCCTTCCCGTGGGGGCTAATGATTCGCCCCCAATAGTCAGCGATGGTATCAGCTGGCTATACCGGGACGATATGTTTTCGTCTCATTCTTCTTGTTCTCTTTTTGGAGAACCATCTTAATTCATCTTACACTTGAATAAATATGTTCAATTATTTTATTAGATTTATCATTTGAATCTAATAATCATTTATTTTATTTATCATTTGAACTTCATGGTTAATTTGGTTTTGTGTTCTGCATATGTGCATTTTATGAAAAGCAGTCTTCCAAAAGGTCTAGCTCCCCTTTAAGTCTGCTATATTCATTCAGCTATTCTCTCTTCTCATTTTGTCTAGATGCCAATTATGTGCTGGCCACAGAGATCACTGAATAGGATTACTTAATTATTTAAGTAAAAGAGAACAGTCAAAAAGGTACTGGGGTTTGACAAGCCAATGACAAGGAAAGTGGCTGAGACAGTAACATTCCCCCCCCTTTTTTTAAATCATTGGTATGAAATCCGTTCTCTTGATCTGTAGTGATGCTCTTGAGCATCACTTTATGGTATGATATCTAGATGACTTAATAACAGGCTAATTGGGGCTGCATAACACCAACAATGTAGCAAGAATGAAGGTACTGGTTTTGGATTATGGAAAACTAGTTTCAAGTCCCTAGTCTACCACAGAATTCATTCTCAATACAGCCAACCTGACAAGTTGATGCTGGGGAACAAAATTAGGAGAAACATCATGTTCCCTATAACCCAGGGGTGTCAAACTCATGTTGTCACTGCAGCATCACATGACGTATGGGGACTTCCCCCCCCCTTCACTAAACTGGGCATGGGCGTGGCCAGCACATGACACATTTGCCCTGCGGGCCGCGAGTTTGACAGCCCTTCTATAACCCATCTTTAGCTCCCTGCCTCCGTCTCTCCCCTCTCTCTTTCTCTCTCTGTCTCTGAAAATGAATATTGGGGAGGGCAGGGGAGGGGTGTCCTGTCATATAATATTTCACTGATATCTGCAGGATCAATTTCAAAATATAACACAAAGGAACTGCAGCTGGATTCGATAGTGCTTAACGTGTAGAGTCAACAAAATCTCAACATATCTTTCATACTCTTTAATATCTCTATCAAGCTGCTGGATGAAGTCACCTAGACAAGGTGACTTGAAGATGTCAATGAAACAAAGCTTCCTCTTTTGCACTCAAATTCAGCAGTCTGAGTACACCAATAAACTGAATTGAATTTTGACAACATGGTGCTCAACAATTGGTAGTTTCTTGATCAATTACAAAACAAACAAAAAACAGAATGGGGGAAAAACACCTTTAATGGAACAGAATGAAAACACAGATCCAATTCTTGACTAATTTTAAATAACCAGGAAAAACTATAATCTGCAAATTGTTGTTGCTACTTCAGTTAATATTCATTTAACCTCATAGATGTCATTCAAATTAATTTTTACACCACAGCAAATGTTGGTATTTAGATTTCCAATGTTAAATAATGTTGTCTGTTGCTTTCAGGGGTTAAAACGAACAGAATTTCCATGTGTTTGGTTATAGAAACTCTTCAATTTTAGAACAATGCAGAAGACATCATTGACATATGACTGTGCTCCATAAGAACACTCACATTATACGAAAAATAATATGAATAGCAAGGTTTTATTCAGTCTCTTTCATAAGTGAAAGAGGTGTATTCTCCTTTGAAGATAGATACAGATTTTCTGAATGTTTGTAACAATTACCATAGTAACATTTCTTCTGGCTTCAAAAGAAAAATGCTTTATATGTTACAGATCACTTGGAGAAACAAGTGCATCTAACTAAATTACAAAATAACTGTTCACAGAACACAATGAGTGTGCAATTACGTCAATTTTTTCCCCTCTCAAAACTATTGACTATTACTATTAATGGGATGAAAATTCAATATTTATTATAGTGCTCAGATAATGTTTTAGAATAGAAATGTGTTTTGTTAAAACTCACAGTAAATCAACTTTCTGAATGGAACAACAAACTACACCGCATTGGCCTAAATAATTGCCTCACTGAAAAGGAAACTCTCCTCTTAAAAGGTTTTTTTTCAGCAATAGATGTCTAATAAACCTATAATATTTGCAAGCAGATATTGTACCAATGCTGCATTTTTAAAAAATGGAGAAACTTGCAAAATTAATGGTGAAAGAAAACGTTAATGCTACATCTGTGGCAGAGTTGGGATGGATTGAAATACTGAATTTAGATGGGTCACACCTTTTTCTCTAAGTATACCAACACAGATTGTGATATAATCATGCAAGGAGAGAAAGTACAGTTGTATCATTTGCCAATAATATACCGAAAAGCTTTCTTTTGGTGAGAAAGTACTACAGACACATTACACAGTTGGAGATTTACCACTATAGGCTAGCGGGTTTCCTAGTTGAAGTTGGAAAAATATAAAACAAATTTGACATAAAAAAACACCCCACAACTCTTTGAATCCTCACATCTATTTCCCAGACCAGGAAAAAAGTTCAAGGAATATTTCTTTTGTTTCATAAAGCAAAGAATTTGCTTCATGGCACCCAAAAAACCCCAACCCCACAATCCAAATACCTAGTATCTGCTAGATGTTGAAATCTAGGTTTAAAAAGAGCTGTCCAACATTTATTACCGTATGGTGCATTTTTCTACACTCAGATAAAAAATGATTATATTCACACTATTTCTATAGCTTTGAAAATCACTCCTAATGGGCTCCTTGGGAGGTACAGTAGGCAAAAGATCACCAGTAGAAAAAAAAAATCCTTACAAGACGTCATCTATATTCAACTTACTAGGAATAGGTCTAAGGACGTCAGGAATGAGAATCTCCACCAAAGCCTGGTACATCACATGGTCACAGTTACACATCCATTTCAGAATTGACTCATTTTTGCACAGAGTTATCAGCTTTGCTTTCGGAAGTCGACTTTCTATTTCACTCAGATTGCTGGTGTGAACAAATGTATTAAATGAATAAATGAAAATGCATTTACATGAAGATTAAAAAAGAACAATGGATTTCAAAGCTTTTACAAATAAAACATTTGAGATGTCTGAAACACACTTAGTTGCCCTGAGGCGTTTTGTGCTGTAATGGCTGATACATGGCCTCCATAGTTTTAACCAAGGTGCAGAGTTTTATGCAGCAGTGATAATAATGGGCTTTGAATTTGGAATTATCCCATGAGAAAATAACTCGTTCCTATTTGCAGAAAATAAAATGATATGCATACAACTATATGCTGCAGTCCTCATAATAAAATGAAATTTCTTATTTTAATAATTTAAAGGCCAGCATTCCTTTGGATGTAAAAGGTAGATTTTGTTTTGTTTATTTATAAACCGAATACCCAAGGTCTAAGGTAAATACTAACCTTGGCTCAGTGATAGTAGTGCCATCAGTTGTGGTTGAGGGAGAATAGCGCCAAAAAGTCTGCCACAATTTTTCTATTAGGCTAAACTGAAGGTTCACTACAACATCCAATATTGCCTGAAAATCCAAAGCAAATACCGGTTTGCATGTTGACTTTATTTAATGATAAATACCATGGCTGCAGTTTATAAGGAAATAAACCCCAGAAAGCTCAGTGGGACTCATTTCCAAATAAAATTTTTTCGCACTGCATAATTATGCAGTAGTTGGGTCATTCGATTGGTCATTTTCATAAACAGACTTATTACATGGCATTCACAAGGATTATCCTTATAATAATTTCTGATATGAAGAAAAATATATATCCTGCCTTACACAGAAGTTCAGTAAAAATATAGACAGTAAATGACAATGGAAAGGCTGACCTACATAAATTGAATGATGTCAGGTAAGTAGTAATTTTAAAGGAGTTCCATAATTATCAACTGAGAAAGGAGACAATGTTGATGTCTAATTTGACACTGTCCACTTGTTAACAGTTGAGTGGTGTTCTAGACAGCAGAAGATGCTCTCCTCATAAAGTACAAAGTAATTCTTGAATCCATCACCTTCTGCAACAGAAGTGAGTAGCCTGATGTTGTCCAGGTATTTTGGATCATTCCCCAATCCTCTGTAGTAGCTGTGCTTGATGTGCAAAGGTGAAAGTAAGTCCTAATAACAATAGCAATTAGACTTATATACCGCTTCACAGTGTTTTACCGCCCTCTCTAAGCGGTTTACAGTCAGCATATTGCCCCCAACAATCTGGGTCCTCATTTTACCCACCTCGGAAGGATGGAAGGCTGAGTCAACCTTGAGCCGGTGAGAATCAAACTGCCAAATTGCAGCTGGCAGTCAGCAGAAGTAGCTTGCAGTACTGCATTCTAACCTCTGCGCCACCGTGACTCATGGTGATGGGCTACTGGCATTGGGCTTCTCTCTCCCCACATTCTAGAATGTATGTCAGGTCTCTCAACTACTCTCTATATAATTCACGTTAAAATAATTGCTTCATGCAATAATCATATAATGCTTCAGATCTTTCAGCAGTGTTCAGTTTTGTTTGCCATATTGATTTTGTTTTATATCTGGAGTCTTCCATTTTGCCATGGCTTAACCATGACTGATCTTTATGATGGCAGAACTTAACATAATGCAAAGAAGTCTTTAAAAAGCAAAACCAGCTTTCTGTTCTTTGGCTACGCCCACAGCGTTTAAGACATACAATATATATTATGTGAAGCATTATTTCACTTAGCAACATTTTCAGAAAACAGAAACAGGAAGGAATGGAGAATATTGGAGTTTTGTATTTTATAAGAGGGACTCAAAGGTAAAATGACTTGTTTTGTAGAGTCCCTCTTCCTTACCTCACAGTGTTCTCGATAGAGACTCTGTAAAGACTTAATATCCTCAAAAGTAGTACCATCTGGCAGCGAAGAGATTTCAACTTCTCCAAACTCTGGAAGTGCTCGAGATGCATCTGTATCCATGACAACCCAATATAAGAAATATATTGTGGACTGTGTCAATCATAATATAATTAAGAAAACAATGAATAATATTAAGAAATAAATACCCCAAAGGCCTATGTATTGGATTCAAAACCAAAAGCAGAAATATTTGGCAAGATAATGTATAATTTAATTTGTTTGCAGTTTAAATCAAGAGCCCATAATTCTAAATTAAATATTTTAAACAAAATAACCAAATCAGTTGAACATGTGCTGAATTCAGTGGAATAATAAAATATATTTTGAAAGTATGTGATTTGAAACAGGAAATACAAAGCTAGAATATGTCCAAAGCGGGAAATGTTTCTCCCAATGTTCCAGTACATTCTAACCTCTTTTAAATTCAATCCTTTAGAACGAGTCCAAATCTATTGGGAATTATAAAAGACATTTCTGCCTGTTATATATGTCAGTTTTCCAGGTATATGAACAGCGGTCTCATGTTATTCCTTTTTCCTCTAGTATAAGCATATACAATTTTCCCCATTTTTCCTCATACAATTATGTTTTATATATCATTGATCATTTTCAATGACCTCATCTACCCCATTCTATTGTATTTACATCTATTTGAAAGTGAAGCTAAAAGTGAGTACATCACTTCAGGTAAGGTCTAATCATTACAGAACAAAGCACAGCTTTTATTTCCCTTAAACTGAGAAATGCATTCTAAAATTCACAGAGCTAAAACTGCATTTGCTTAATTACTTCTCAATTGAGATACAGAAATAAAGTGTCTTAAAGTCACCAATTGTAAACCTTTTAGTCTCTTCTTTACACCTATTATCGTATTTTCCTTAGTTAATGACAGCAAAAATAAATGGATTTGATTTGAATGCATTTTAACAGTTGCCCTCGGCCAAACTCAATAGCAGACTTTTATTTAGTAGAATTCCCATATATTTAACTAAATTCCCTCTAGACAGAATGAATTTCTTCAGAGTTATTGCCTGCAATAACAGAGGTTCACTAAAATATTACATCTGTGGCATGCCCAGTTTGTCAGACTCAATGCCATTGAATAAAACACTATTAATTCTTGAAAATATAGCCTCAAAGACTGGGAGCTTTAATTTCCTCAGGCAGTGCATCCTAGTTTGCCCTCTTCTCCGGTATGGCATCTTCTAACAGGACTACCGTATGCCAGTTTTGACTGAGCCAAGATATCCATCATTTAATTATCTCTTTCCCACTGTGTCTTCTACATTTTATTAATGTCACTGCGTTTATTTTTGTTTGCCAGTTGACCTGGACTGATGTAGTATTCTGACATTGCATGGCATTGCCATGGTTGGTTCTTTTTCTTTCCACTTTATTTACTCATTGTATTGCATTACATCATTGTTTATGTTTCGAAGCTGTTATTTTGTAAACAGTATCTTGTGATTTACTGAATCCTTTACGCATGTGTATTCATGCTCCATCCACCTTCCTTTTTT
>JANHGD010003745.1:65799-85680 GCA_027560375.1 Imantodes cenchoa | reverse complement strand
TAAGGCCTGTGGAACACCAATAGGGTAAGAACCACGTGAATAGTTGCACGTGGGTGTGGGGCTCTATTCTTCAAACAGTATTGCCAGAATAGTTTCTTGCATAGTAATAATAGTTTGATACATTCTAGTAATCAATAAAACCACACTTTTAAAAAGCTGGCCTTCATAAGCAATGCAAAGTTATAAACAGAAATGGTTTATAACTAATTATCATCCAATTCACCAGAAAGGTGAATTAGGTACAATTTAAATCAGAGTGCAACAGTGTTTTAGAAACATTAATGTCCCAAGTTAAATGTCTGGAAATGAAAATTTATACAGTTGTGCTTTATTAGAAGTATTGATTAAGTAAAACAAAATGTAGTTCAAACAAAACAAATGTTTTGAATAAAGCCAAACTTAGAATGAAAACAAAGCCTCTCCTCTGTCCCTATACTATAAAAAAGTCACAACGTAATTTAAGTGGTCTGCTCATAAGTTACAGTCTCACCTGGCCCATTCAATCTTACATTCATACACAGAGTTGCTATGGAAATTAGCAGTTTATTCATGTTCATGGAAGTAACAGCAAATCAGGAATGCAAAACAATGTCTGAAAGAAGCTTGCCTGAATAGTTTTAGTTTTAACAGGAGTGCACAGAAGAATAGTTAAAATTCAGTCCACAATTCAAATATTAGGTCATGGTTGCCAGCCAGTCCAGAGGGCAGAATTTCAATATCAATAACACGAAGAGCAAGAGACATAGGACCAGGGCTGACATTTAAATTAGGTTTATTCTTAATCAAATTATAGTTGGTGAGTGAAAAGACTGGAATGATTGGAAATTTGTTACCGTGTATTTTTGAAAACATTAGGAAACGTGATCCATGTAAAAAACTTAATACAGTTCAGATAAAATCTCAATAAACCGCAGCTCTATTTTGAACAGGAAATAAATGCTTCATCCATTTCTGTCATTAACTATAAAGTTTAAGCAGATTAGTTATAATGAAACTGCATTAAATCAATGAACATTTTCATGGATATTTTGTGGAAACTGCAAAGAATGAACCTGAATACAAATCTATTTTTCATTTTTGATGTAGGAAAAATCAATAATCTCAGTTTCTCATATTTTAAGCATTTAAATGCAGTTTTAATTTAATTGGAATATTATGGACATTGTATTCCTCCTTATCACAGTATTTATTTTGCTGACATAATCCTTTTTCCTAACCTTATGTGTGTGTATGTTTTTGAATTATACAATCAATCACTATGTGTATTGTTTTTGGATTGTTATTAGCCACTGAATATGGATTGCAAATTGACTTCTATATGATTTATTTTTTTAATATAATGGTTTAGCATTGAATTACTGTAATAACTTTAAAGTAAATATTTTACTTCATTAATTATTCTGAATATTGAAATACTTTTTATATTATGCCTATTAAATAACATCAATAACATAAAAATCAATGTTATGTTTATCCTTTTTTTATCAACATAGCACTATTATTTATTTATACTTTTCCTGGAAACTCTTAAATTGTACTTTTAGTGGCATATAAGTTCAGAATTTTAGGAACTCTCTAATGAGCCCACTGTGTACCACTATTTCACATGTATGTTGCCAGTAATGCAATGTCCTTATATCGATGAATCATGTATTTGTAATAAAATTGACTGAGCATTATAAACATGTCTATAAAATAAGTAAGGCTCTTTTACATTATCAGAATCCATGAACATTAACCATCTCTCGGTGTATTGATATCAATTTTTCCTTAGCATGGGTTAATAGAGGTGAAAATTGGGTATATGTAACTCTGATCTAATTTTTAAATAGGTCAGTGGGAACCTTGCAGATACAAAGAATATTTATTGAGAGACCAGTGAGTTAATGCATTATGTTCCACCAATAGACATTCACATTCAAACTCTAATTAGATCAAAAGTGAAATACTGTTTTACTTTGACTTTGGTATCTAATTTGCAATGAATGGCAGTTTAATTTTTTTTAAAGGCATTAAACTGGAAATGCAGGGGTAATGCAGGCCAGAATACTCTAGCATAAATATTGCTCCATTTAATATGATATTTTTATTTTAAATATTTCAGAATATTTATCAGAATAGTTCTGATAACTCCTGCGAGTAGCTGGAACCAATCATATTGGCTTTGCCATTTCATTGGATTATTTCAGAGATGCGGAGAGGGGGGATCTGCTGCTTGGGTAACAGTCTATCCTCCATAACCTACCCAGGCCTCATGGTCTGGAGAGTCCAGAGCATGATACCATAGTATTTCGAGACTGAAGGATGCCAATGATTAATAATTTCAGAATAATCATCAGGACCATAAATATAAGCTAAGATAACTTTACTTGTGTTTTTCCTGTTTTTGAAAATGTATACAGTCTAACAAACTATAAAATTCATGAAAGCAAGTAAATGCTTTCCAAGGTTGCTCAGGATTTAAACTGAGATTTTATTTACAAAAGTAGATTTTATTGAAAGAAATATTAACAATAAATCAAGACTAAAATTCATCCTACAATTAATGCTCTTTAAAACAAATTTGGGTGTCCTACAGAATGAATATATGGTAGTATGAATATTAGCCTGCATGGAGGAGGATCAGTGCTCATTCTTCCATGGAGAAATAAGTCAGGAATAGATAAAGATAGAGCTGCCCTTACTATCTAAATTTCATAAGATAGTTACTGCTTACATAAATGCTTTACTCTTTCCTCAGCACTCTGTAGGATGGTCATGTAATATACTACATATTTATAGGCCATAAATGTTTTATCAAATATGGGTAAGCTGTTTGAATTTCTTGAAACTTTATTAAACTAGATGATCAAAAGGCAAGGAAGAAAAGAGGAGAACTGTATGGCTAATCATAGAGCAATTTTATTTTTAGTTGGCATATTTAACTGGATGAAGGTGAAGACTGAAAGATACAGAAATTAGATTGCATTGGATACAGATGATTGGTAGGTTGCACAAGAATGTCAGTAACTTGCTGGGAGAAATAAACATTGATTTTCATTCTGACATTTCTAGAAATAACAGATGCAATTGCATATGGTGACTTTACTTTTATCCTACCTAAAATACATAGATTCATTTGTTAGCAGAAAAGAGAACAAAAATCAACTTGTTAGTATGTATATTAACATACACAGACATAATTTAATTGTTGTATAATAGTTTAATCAAATTAGTACCAGATACAATTACCTACGGATGGGAAATAGCACTTTGTAAATCGGTAAAGTCCTAGCATTGAATAAAGTTGCATGAATAAAGTTGCATGAACTTCTACAAATTTAATCTGAATGTAAGAAGCATTATATGAAAGCATGGTATACTGTGGTAGCCAAGTACAGTTTATAGGGGATGAAGAATATAAAAATTCACTAGGAAACATTGGACCAATCAAAGAGGGAATGCTATGTATGTTACATCAAACTCCTTAGAAATAAAGAATATATAAACTTAACAGTTTAAAGTATTTTGTACATCTCATCAGTGATGAAACAAATCTCGACAAGCAACTGTATAGCAAAGCAAACTATTACAGATCTACTTCCAATATATTAACAATGGTTTCTATTAGTTGCATAAATAGTTGTATAAAGTTTTATGCAGCATCTTCAAAGTACAAAAGCCTTGTAGCCACAACCACAGTGGTGCCATTTTTTTTACTAAAGAATGACATTCTTTTTCTTAACCATCAAAAAGTTATAGCAATAGCACTTAGACCTGTGATGGGGAACCTATGGTATACGTCCCACAGGTGGCATGCAGATCTCTCTCTGCGAGCTGTTGCCCAGCAAAGCTCCACCGTGCATGCGCATGCACCTCCCGCAAGGCAGTTGATTTTCAAGTATCTGCCATGCATGCACAGAGGGTGGGGTGCATGCAGGAGACGTATGTGCATGTTTGGGGGTATCGCATGTGCATGCATGGGGTGGGAGCAGTGCATAGTCGTATGTGTATGAGCGGGAGGCAGGGCATGCGGGAGGCATGTGCATTGCATTATGGGTGCCGGCACATTCATGCACGCTTTTGGCATGCAACAAGAAAAGGGTTAGCCATCACTGACTTAGTCATATATACCTATTCATAGTGCTTAACAACCCTCTCTAGGCGGTTTACAGAGTCAGCATATTGCCCCCAACAATCTGGGTCCTCATTTTACCCACCTTGGAAGGATGGAAGAATGAGTCAACCTTGAGCCTGGTGAGATTCGATCTGCCAAACTGCTGACAGCTGGTGATCAGCAGAAATAGCCTGCAGTACTGCACTGTAACCACTGCGCCACCGCAGTTCTTACATAGTTATCACTATTGTACAATCTTTAAGTACTGAGAATCCTTCCAAAGTATTTCAGTTTGTTTCTAATTTTTTACACAGTTCAGTATATTTAATATGTAATTGACTGGGGGGAGGCTAGTCTTTCCTCCTTTATTATACATTGAATAAAGTCTCTCCAGGCATGGAAAAGCAAACATTCACCTTAAAAATGAATTTAGTCATATTATAAACATAGAAATGCATAAGCTTTGGGAATACATCTCTACATGTCTAAAAGGGTTTAAGAAAGTAAAATAGATTTTGCTGGTTACATAAAATTTTCCTGGGATGCACTCTCCCCAAAGCATGCATTTTGTCTCTAAGATTCTGAAAAATGTATGTTCATTACCTATAAAGTAGATAATTACCAAATGTCATTCACCCAGGTTATTTGTGGGATTGCCTGCCTCAACTGGTTCATTCAATACATTCCAACAGGGTAGGCATGCCCCAAGTCTCTTCTGATCTGATAGGATATTTCATGGGACATAGGAGCTGTGCCTTACATTTGATGCTGCTTGCCTGTGGAATGATCTCCCCCACTAGTATTCTACTGGTTCTGACCCTGTTACCGTCAAGAAGATTTTGAAACTCTGTGTTTGATTGGGTCCCCCCCCCCTCTTTTTGGTTGTCTTTTGTTTATACTGTAATACTGTATTTCAGTGTCATTATATACTCCCCAGAGTCACACTTTTTCAGTGGCCAACTGAAGAACCAAAAAACCATTTTTTTTCTCAGTTCTTACATGTGTGTAAGAGGAAAAACTTGCAGGGTACAGTTGAGCAATATGCAAGGGACATTTTTAATATCATCTGCAGGATATCAGTTCTAAGAATGCATGAATTCATTTTCATCTTAATTTCAGCCCACCATAAAACAACCAATATTTGTATTTTCTATGTCCACTTCAAAAGTGTTTTTCAGTGGCAGAAGAAAACATAAAGGTATTAAAATCTATGGCAAATCATTCAGAGATACATTTCAGGTTCATCTTTGGCAGCAGGAGTCATGTCTCTCTCACTGTACAGAAAGTCACTTGTTAACCATTTGGTGGTAGAAGGCCCAGTTTTCCCATTTTTCTTTGCACAAGGAAATGGAAGTCGGGCATAAGCAGCTTTTTAAACTAAGTCCCAAGCAGTAATTTAATTTAATTTTAATTTTATTAAATTTATATACCACCCTACTCCCGAAGGAGTCAGGGCAGTGAACAGCCATGAATAAAAACACTCAATAAAACATTTATAAATATAAAAACCACTAAAAAGAATTAAACAAATTTAGGCTGAAACATTTAAAAAAACCCATCTAAAACCCATTTAAAATCCATAACTAACCCAGGCTGGCTTGGCGAAATAAGGTTTTAAGCTCTCGTCGAAAGGTGCGAAGGTCCGTGATCGTCTGAATCTCCGGGGGGAGCTCATTCCACAAAGTGGGTGCTCCCACAGAGAAGGCTCTCCCCCGGGGGGGCCGCCAGTCGACATTGTTTTGCCAACGGCACCCTGAGGAGCCCCTCTCTGTGGGAGCATACTGGTCGGTGGGAGGTTGTTATTGGTAGCAAACGGTCCCGTAGGTATCCAGGTCCTAAGCCATGGAGCACTTTAAAGATGGTAACCAACACCTTGAAGCGGTGGACTTGCTAACATGATTGAGCAGGTTCTTTCTTTCTTTCTTTCTTTCTTTCTTTCTTTCTTTCTTTCTTTCTTTCTTTCTTTCTTTCTTTCAATTTTCTTGCAAGATTGGAGAAATCGGGGCAAACTTTGTCCCTTCCCCATACAGATAGTCCTTGATTTACAACCGTTCATTTAGTAACTATTCAAAATTACACTGAAGACACTGGGAGAAAAAATGACTTATGCTCATCTTTCACACTTACGACCATTGCAGTACACCCATGGTCACATCATCAAAATTCAGATGCTTGGCAACTGACTCATATTTATGACGGTTGCGGTGTCCCAGAGTCATGTGATCTTCTTTGCTTCTGACAATCAAAGTCAATGGGAAGTCAGATTCACTTAACAACCATGTCACTAACTTAACAACTGCAGTGGTTCACTTAAGAACTGTGGCAAGAAAAGTCATAAAATGGGGCAAAACTAACTTAACAAATGTTTCAGTTAGTGACAGAAATTTTGGGCTCAGAGGTAGCCATAAGTCGAGGACTACCTGCATTTGGAGAGATTTGATTCTGACACTTGGGTGGCTTCAAAAGAACAAGGGAACTGTCATGATCTCTTGTGATTTTTCAGGAAACCCCACAGAAACTTGAGAAACCTCAAGTTTTCTTGCTATATTTCAAGTTTCTGAGCGTGATAGGAATTTCCCATCTTTCTCCTTAGCCACAGAAAAGGACAGGTTACCTGAAGCTAGATATTAAGCTCAGTGTATAAAAAAAAAGTTTTCTACTTCTTTTAGGAAAGCAGAATGATGAGAAGCTCACATCCAAGATTAGGTAAAGCTGAACAGCTGTTATCTCAACGGTGCTTTTTCAAGAGACAACTTCGACTTTCTGGTTTTTGTTTGAACACATTTCACTTCTCATCCAAGAAACTTCTTGGATGAGAAGCAAAACATCTTCAAAGAAAAACAAGAAAGTCGAAATTGCCTCTTGAAAAAGCACCTTTGGGACAACCATGACCTGGGTGACTGAGAATCTCCATAGACATTTAGTTAAACAGCTGTCAGACTTACTCTATTATATGTTACATATTATGCAGTTATATGAAAAAGTAAGTACACTCGACTGATATTTTTACCTTTTCAACACACTTCAACAGAGAGATATTTGTTCTTTATTTCAACAATACTGATAGATTAAGGGCTTATAATATAAAGGTATCATGTACCATTTACATTTTTAGTCCATTGTGTAATTTAAATAAATATAAATGCAAATATTCTATATGGAAAAAGTAAGAACACTCCTATATTCATCAGGTTCCAATGTTTGGAATATTGTTGGATAGAATCTGGGAGGAATGTGTTTAAATCTCAGACGTTTAATTAAATGTGCTCTTTCCTGTTGAATTGTGTGGTAATACCATAGCCTAGATCCATGATGGCGAACCTATAGCACGTGTTCTAGAGAGGGCATGTAGTGCCCTCTCTGATGGCACACGGGTCATCGCTCCAGTTCAGCTCTGCTGCGCATGCGTGTGCACCTCCCGCCAGCTGGTCTTCAGGGCTCTGTCGTGCATACGCGGGGCACATGTAGGGGGCATGTGCATGCACGGGGGCATGCGGGGGCGCACGTGCATGCATAGATGTGGGGTGTGGGGGGGCACACACACACATTGCATTTTGGGGATTCGGGTGAGTGCGCACTTTGGGCACTCAATCTGGAAAAGGTTAGCCATCACTGGCCTAGATGAAAAGAGCTCTCTGAGGCCTTCAGACACTGGGAAGAAATTTTAAAAAGATTGCCGCCCAATGGACATTGATCATCCCACTATCCAAAAAATCCAAAAGAAGATTTTTAAACAACTGTCAACTTGCTTAAGCCACGTCATCCCAGCAAGTTCAACCTGAGAGCAGAACATAAGATGCTGAAAGAAGTCTCTATGGATCCCACAATTTCATCAAGTAACTATAAGGTAGCTCTCATCATTACTGATGTGAAAGTGCATGAATCTACAATTAGGACAAAACTGTACAAATTACTTCTACACAGGAGGGGTGTGCCAGAAAGCACATTAGGACAAAAACAAAGTTTCAGTAAAGGAGAATATTTGTAGCTCAATTTGTAGTTGAAATTAGGGGTTTGTGAAGCTCTCTGAGCTTGCTTGTTTTCTGGCAGATGTTTCATTACCCAAACTAGGGAACATCATCAGTGCTGAAATTTTGTTCATGGACACCTAGACAAAGACCAGGATTTCTGGAGCAATATGTGCTGCACAGATGAGGCAGTTATTTGGCACTGTACCAAAAGACAAGTTTGGCAAAAACTAAAGACAATATTTCAACAGATTGATACCAATTGTAAAGCAGAGTGGAGAACATGTGGGTTGGGGCTACTTTCCTGCCTCAGGCCTGGCATTTCACCATCAAAGAATCCAAATTCCTCATTGTATCAGAGCGTGTTTGAAGATAACATGAGACCATCTGTCAGAAGACAGAAGCTCAATAAAAAATGGACCTTGCAATATGCCAATGACCTTAAACATTCCAATAAGTTCATTATGGAATGACTGGGGGGGAAATTAAATGTCCTAGAATGGCCAACTCAAAGTCCAGATCTTAATCCTATTGAGCTGCCATGAGATAATTTAAAATGGTTCCACAGAAGAAAATGGTGTGTTATATATTTTTTAAAATAAATAATTGCAAAGTCAATTTTTCATAAGGTTTTTATTCAATTGCATCCCTTAATGCTTGAATGAAGATAAGGTTTTGATATGTCCACATTATGTTAAAAAGGGAAACTTACTTGTACTTACTTTTTCATATGACTATATTTCAGAAACACAATACACACATGAAAAATGCTTTTAGTAAAACATCACCTGGTAAACATTTATGCTGAAATTGCAGCAGATATTAATATAGTTCTTTCTGATATAGCAAATTCTCAATTTAACCCTTCTGTTTGTGATCAAGGATTTAATCCACACTCCAGGAAACCAATGATTAAAATGAAACCCTGAATAATTGTGATCTTGTCTAATTTCCCATTTCAAATTTAAGATCATGATGATTACCCCAGGTATTCAAAAAAGTGAAGTTTTTTTCTGTAAGCTAATAAAGATTTTGAAAACGAGGACTTTGCTAATAATCTTCAATTGTCTACTTGCGTTGAACCATTCTTGTTGAATCAGGACAGCATCAATGAATTACCCCTACTTTTTGTATTTTTAATGTTAATAATGGAAAATAACAATGCTAAAAATCGCATAAAATAAAACCTCTTGTTTGTTTTCCTCTGAAAAAAAGAATTCCCATTTGATTCTCAATAGCATGGTAGCAATGAAGTTCAACATTTCAAAATCTAATTTCCACATTTCACTTGCTATGCTTTGTTATGTAGACTTGTAAACATCTGATGTTAGGATTTCTTTTTTAAAGGGAAATTAGAGAAATACTATCATCCACTCCACATTGGAGTCATCAAGTAATTGATGAAATGGGGATTAAAAAAAGAACTTGGCTGATTTCTTTTCTATTTGTAATCTCATATAAAACCCATCACTGAGTAAGCTTTCATATCAAGTTGCAATGCACTACAGCCTTGAAACAGTTCCCTTCATTTCATTCTATAATATGACTCATCATATTTCATGAGAGAGAAAGAAGTTTTTGTTGATGCAAAAATTATAATGAATAAAAGCAGAGCTAACATGCAGTTCAAAATAATGACTAATTCACAATATAGAAATAAATCTGAATTTTGAATTTACAAGCTACTGTTTAATCACTTGCTATTTTAACAACTATTAGTCATAATATTAAAAACACACAAGCAGCTTGAACATTTCTATCTTGTTCAAGCTTTGCAATTTTTTAATTAACTTTTTTCATTTCCCAAACAGATGGTACATGGAACAATTAGATAGGGTGCCATGTAAAGCATCTCCAGTTGATAACTATATTCTAAAGATCGATAAATTTTTAAAAAAACAGCCAAGTGTACTTTATAAGCTGAAGGTTTTATAGCTCCTATTGTTGAAGAATAGAAAGAAAATTAACACATACTGGACTCACTTAAATATACTAAATAACACAAGATTTGGAATGCTTCTTCTGAATGCCTACTAAAATGAAGAAATGCAACTAACATTAATAACTGTTTGTTTAAATAAATTACTTTCACAATTCAGGATTTGAAATTGTAATTTTATACAAACTATCATTAAATTAACAGTAATTTATATAGTGGAGGCAACATGACATTATGCACTTAATCTAAACAATAAGTTTCAAGAGCTCTCCAAGTTTAGCTATAACTCATCTTTGTTATTATGCCATACTGTGGTTTAGCATGAAATGCATATGAAGCCACTGTTATGTAGTGATAAAATTTTTAAAAATTGAAGTCATTATTTATTAAATAACATTTTTTTTCAATTTTTAAAGATTAACCCAATTTCAAATATTTGGGAATCATAGTTTAACATCTGATGTATTCAGAACTTCCTCATATTCAAAACTGCTTGCTTCTAAAATCCTTGTAATGTTGAAAATTATAGAATTACCAATGTATTTATATGTTTTTATTAAATGTATAAATACATCGAGAATTCTATAGTTTTCTCTTTCAACTACAGATTCTATTCTTGTGCTATAATACACCTTTTGTGGTAGTTTAACCCTCTCTTTCTATTGACTATTTGCTTTAATTATGATTACAGGAGTTGTTTTTCATTCTTCATGTTATATAAAGAACAAAAAGAAATTAATAATAGCAACAAAAAGTTAAAGTTGGTCATTTCTGCCATATATCTACAAAACTTGCTATTCAGACATAAAAGAAGCCAGTTCTGATACTAAAATTATACTGAGCAGATTTTTTCAAATCTACTTATGTAGTGGGGAAATGTACAATTTAAGTGGAAACAAACTTTATTTAAAAACAAAGAAACAAACTTCTGGGCAATAGGAGAGTCTAATATACCTGGATAATAGTAAAAGTGCACATTATTTCTTCTATGTATTGTTGGCAAATTATTTGGTGTAAATATCATTGAACTCTGTTGTGTTGCAATTGTAAAATTGGATGGCATCTACTTAAGTAAACCTACTTCTGCAGCTGAGAACAAATACAATTAAAAACAAAATGGACAGAACTCTAGCTATAAACATACATAACGATCTGAACGACTTACTGTAGCAGGGGATGCTCGTGTTGTGTGAGTAACAGAATGGCCAGAGTTTTCCATTGAATTGCCAATCAGGTAGGTACCTCCAGTGCTGCTGATGAGCTGTCCTCCTGTGACACCCATCTGAAGGCCTCCAGTGCCCACCATACTATGAGAAGAGACTACTGTGGTCACCTGCGCAGAACTTCCTTGGGTATCAAAGTAATTCCCCCCAGTGTTTTGGCTGTACATCTGAGTTTCTGTGTAAGGATACGTTGTTGTTCGTCTTAAATAAAAGAAATCAAAGAAAAGTTTACTAATTTGTTCTCCATATTGGAAGGCATCAACATTTTCATTTAAGCTGTAAACAATTTACGCATTATCTTACAGCATTCACTAGGTACAGTTGAACTTTAAAATCTTATCTCATTTATGATTTGTTCAGATTCATACCCTGCTTTTTTCCTAGGTGTTAAGGTAGTTTATGAAGAATTCTTCCTTTTATCCATTACGAAACTGAACCAAAAGGTAGACTCACAAAAAATGACTAACTTCATGTCATCCATTGAAATTTCACTGAGAGTAGAACCAAAGGTGCTTTTTCAAGAGGCAACTTGACTTTCTTGTTATTCTTTGAAGACAGGGCTGAAGAAGCTTCTTGGATGAGAAGTGAATAACAAGAAAGTCCAGTTGCCCCTTGAAAAAGCACCTTTGGGACAACCATGTCCTGGATGACTGAGAATCTCCATAGACACTGAGAGTAGAACTGAGTGTCAGTCTCCCCAGTTCTAGTCCCGCACTTCAAACATTGATAAAGTGATGAAATATTACCAGGCAGTTGAAAAAGCTAGCTTTTATTCCCAATAGGCTGAAATTACACATTCTTTGTTAATATATGAACACAATATAATAATCCAATGTATTATAAGTGACATGACTTCAATGCTAGAAGCAGTCGAATTGAAGTCCTTTTCAAATCTTCCTGATCAGTGCACAACATTTGACAACTGAGCAGGTGGAAACTAAATTCTTGGAGGTTGGGCTTGTTTATAGTCAATGGCTCTTTCTGAGGTTTAGCTGAACAGTCAAAGGCTATTTAGCTGTCTAAGGCTATGGTTAATATTTTGTTTGTGTAAGGTTAGAAACCTTCTGGAACAATCAGGTAGTGAAATTATCCCAGCTAAGCAATATGGCACTGCAAGGGTAAATCTGCTATATTTTCTGAAGTTTCAAGGGTGGTATGCACATGGCACACACCCACACACTGATTTATTCCCAGCTGACTCCCTTAAGTTCTATGTAAATGTCACGACAATGATCTGTCGCCTTTTATAAATTAGTATTCCTGCCATCTCATCTTGCCTCAGCAAGTACCTGAGTTGAATGCGACCCTGAATTTTCTTTCATCTGATCATTCAGAAGGACTCATTTATCTGCAGCATACTGATCTTTGTTCTGGAAGTTGCTATTTAGCTTAAAAACTATTTTACAGATAAATTTCTTTCTAGCAAGAAAAGCCTCTTTCTTTTTTTGCAAATATTCTCCATCTAAATGCTCACTAATTCCACACAGGTTAATTGCTAATAGATTTGAACTGAAAGAACCTTGATTTAAATACCTGTTCATTCTACATTTATTTTAAATTTCGCTCTGCCAAACTAACGTATCATTTAAAATATGATTTCAGTTACATATAAACATTCTTCTAAATATACTGCTTGTGGATAATGCAGACTTATAATATTAATACATTTTGATAAATTTAAAACCGCTAATGATATATTGAGCCAAATTTTCCTTTTGAATCAAGAGTTTTCATAAAATTAAATTCTGTTTCTTTCTCTCTCTCATTCACTCTCACATTAAAAAAATTAAGTGAATCCTTATAAGTATTAGAACCATTAACTGGTAAATAGATGTTACGGGTTTTTCCAACTGACTGTTCTGGAAATGAAATCTGGGCATTATGGTTTTGGTTTTTTTTTTGAAAGAGGGCTTATTATAAAAAGGGCAAAATTTATAGAAATGTCTGCACGAAGTCCTGTCCTTTATATAGACAATGTTGAAGCACATATAAAAGGGCCTGAGCTTTGTTCATGAGGCACATCAACCATCCTGATTTAAAAAAAAAAAACCTCAATGGCCAAGATGCTATAAGGATCACCCTACAAAGGGATATATCTTCATCCTCATTACAGAAGCCCTGTGAATTATGTTCAGCTGAGACAGAATTATTGTCCCACAATCACTCTGTGAGTTTCCTGAACTTGGATCTCCTTTAGTCCAATACCTTAATTGCTACACATACTTGACAGAAGGTCCTACTGTTCTGAATACCATGCTATTCATAATTTCTAGTTATGCATTTAAAAATAATTGTGTTTCTTTTGTACCAGGGTTAAGAATACATCAGAGAAGCTGTCAACAGAAGAAATAACAGAATGCAGTCAAAGACTGCTATTAATGAAAGACAGCTGATTAATGAAATCAAATGATGGGGGAAACACTGATCAACTTTTTTGTATTCTATATAATTTCAGAGGAATAAGGATATAATACAGCTAAGAAAATCATTCAGAATTAGCAATATTTATACTTCAGATAGGATTTCATAGCTCAGAAGAAGAAAAAAAGGAACTTTTCAAGATATTTCTGAAATGTAATCTCAGCAAACCTTACTGAGACTGGTGAAAGATGTAGCTCAGCAACAGCTAGAGCAGAGGTCACCAATCTGTGATCCGTGGACCACTGGTGGTCCACAAGAAAATTTTGGTGGACTGCAGTGCACCCGGGTGGAGGAGCTGCTCCGGGATGACCAATGGCCAGTCCTGTGACTAGAGCACTGAAGTATGGCAGGCAGCTTGTGGTGAGGCTGGAAATCTCCGCTGTAGAGGGAGGTATGTGCAACTTGCAAGTTTGCAGGTGGTGAACGTGCAAGGATTAGCGCAGCCCTCACTGGCTGGAATGAGGTAATGGTACTGTTGCAACAAAGGGGGGTGGCGGCGCAGGCGGGCCAAAGCAATGGGTGTCGACAACCCACGGTTCTTTCGTCCCTCTGCTGTGGCTTCCTGTCAGCTGAACCCACCATTGGCTGGTCCTTGCCTTTCCCTCCCAGTTACTCCTCGCCTGGCATGAGAAGGGAATGGAGATTCACTCCATATTCCAGAGCGGGAGCAAAGCTTCATCTCTTGCTGGGTCTCGTGGGCGTTTCTTCCAGCCTTTGTTGATGCTGTGTGCACCTCAGTTGCATGACTTCCTCTCAGCCCCGAGACACTGGTCTGATCCAGCCATTTCTCTTCACTGGTGCTCTTGGCGCCTCCATGGCCTGCCCGCTGCTCTTGCAGCACAGTTACATTTAGCGTGCTTCACAGTGGAGAAAAGGGGCGCTGGTGATAGGGTGGAGCCAGCGTTCAGGATGGGTTGTCCTCATCCACTCAGAATGAGGACCGAGTCTGTCTTTTTTTGCCAGGATCCGCTCTGCTAGCCCCCAGCTTTGACAAATTCGAAGACTAGACTTGACATGGCAAAACTCAGGCAATGCCCAGTAATTGTAGGTTCCCATCCAGTCAGCAACCTCCGACAGTCCAAACTCACTGTCCAAAGCAAATTTCGCACAAGGAGTCAGCCAAACCAGACTGTCCATGGGTGGCACTGAATGCTGGCTCCACCCTATGAGAAGAGGTGTATCAGGTAAGAACAACACCCCTTCTCCACCATGGATGGAGCCAGCTTTTAGGATGGGACATACCAAACCAAAAGTCCCCCCCCCCTCCGGGAAGGAATAGACTGAGTCCATCTAGGGAACCTCCTTGATCACCCTCTGCAACATCCGTCATCTGAAGGCTACTTCTGCTGACGGGTACTTGTCAATCTTGTAATGGCGAATAAATTGAGAAGGCTCAGGCTGCGGAGGTGGCGGTACTGCACATTGAGCACGCTGTGATCCCTGCAGGACGAGGTAGGAAAGATAAGTCATATGCTCTGGTGATTGTGCTGCGAATCCAACGGCCAATGGTCACAGAAGACACGCGGAGACCCAAGGACTGTGTATGGAAAGCTACCAGAACAGCCTCCGTCTTACGGAAAGGACAAGTCCTGCCTATGAATATCCGGAGAGCTCTCCTAACATCCAGTGAGTGCCAAAGCATCTCTAACAGATGCATCGGCTACTCGCAGAAAGAGGGCAGCACAAGCTCCTGTGCCTGATGAAAGGAAGAATTTATCTTCAGAATAAAGGACAGGTGTAACCGGAGATCTATCCAGTCCAGGTGGAATACGCAGAGGTCGTTCCGGACAGATAGTGCTGACAGTTCAGAGATTCTGTGAGCAAACATAATTGCGACTAGTAAGGAAATCTTGTAAGACAAATGTCGAAGGAAGGCTTCCCTCAGTGGTTCGTAAGGGGGACCCTTGAGGGATTTCAGCACCCTGGGAAGATCCCAGGTTGGATATTGGTGAATCACTGGAGGACACAGGTTGGAAGCCCCCTGCAAAAAACAATGAATTGTGGGAAATTGGGCGAGGGATTCGACCTTGTCATAAAACAGCACTGACGAGATAGCCACTACCTGTCTGCGAAGCATATTCGGGGAGAGACCTTTGTTCAAACCTTGCTGCAGAAATTTCAGTACTTTTGGCAGTGGGACTCTCAGGGGTGAAAGGCCCTCTGATGCGCACCAGGAACAAAAGGACTTCCACGTCGCAGAATAAATCCTCTCAGTGGATGGCGGGCGGGACAACTGAATAGTGAGAATCATGTCCAGATCATAATTCTGCTGTCTTAAAGCATGCCACTCAACCACCAGGTGGTCAGTTGGTACCACCAAGGGTCCGGGTGTACTAATGACCCTCAATGGTACCAACGTCTGAGTAACGTCTTGGACAGAGGAAGTCTCCATGGTGGGGCTGAAGTGGTGGACAGCACCCGAAGGTCTGCAAACCATGCCCGTCTCGGCCAGAACGGAGCCAGCAGGATCATCGCCGCACTCTCCTCTAACAACTTCTGGACGACCTGAGGCAAAATAGGCAAGGGGGAGGGAAAGAGTAAAGAAGGCCTGGTGGCCAACGGCTCCTGAGGGTGTTCACCCCCTCTGCTCCTTGGGACTGAAACCGAGAGAAAAACCACGGGAGGTGGGCGTTCTCCAGGGTTGCGAAGAGGTCAACAACTGGAAGGCCAAACCGGCTTGTGATGTCATGGAAGACGGAAGGATGCAGGCGCCACTCTGCATGGTCCACCATGGACTGACTGAGCCAGTCCACCTGGGTGTTAGAAACCCCAGAGATATGGCCCGCCGACAGTGATAGAAGGTGATAGAAGGTGCCGCTCCACCCACAGTCCCAGGCTCAATGCCTCTTTCTTAAGAGTCCTGGAGTGAGTGCCCCTTTGCCGGTTGACATGAGCCTTGGTCGTAATGTTGTCCATTAACGCCAGACACTTAGCGTTGGAAATGTCGGAGAGCCAATGATACTGCTTGAAGTTACAGCCAATTGATCGAGCAGTTGGCCTCCTCATCCGACCACTGACCTTCATCAATCTGACCCACGGAGTGGGCCCCCCAACCAGAGAGACTGGTGTCCATGGTGACGACTGTCCTGTGAGGCTCCCTGAAGAGGCAGCCCTTGGAAATATCTGGAGATCGTCACCAGGTCAGAGAGCGATGTACCGCCGAAGGAACCAGGACCGTGTATAGCGAAGTGCTATGGCCCACTTTCTGGAATGGTAAAAGGAACCATTGAAGTTCCCTAGAGTGAAGTCACACCTCAGGAGAGTGGACAAGAATGCCAGGGGGACCCTGCGTTTCTGTTGGATTTGAGATGCAAGTCCTCTAATACTATTCTAACTCTCCACTCTAGGGAATTAATAACGGTTCCCAAATGAATAGAAGTAGAAGGGAAAAGGTGGCTCTTGTGCAAATTGAAGGAAAACCCGTGCTGTCAAAGAGTTAGAATGGTTAGCTGGAGATAATGCAGCGCGAGGTCTTTAGATGGCGCATACACCAAGATATCATCCAAGTAACACTGGACACACATGGGCAAGGACTGGAGGTGAGCCGCTAAGGCCGCCAGAATTTTGGTGAATACCCTGGGGACAGATGACAGCCCGAAGGGTAGGGACCTATACTGGGAATGTGTACCTGCATAACAAAAGCAAAGATATTTCTGATGCTGATAGTTTATCGCGATGGGCAGGTAGGCTTCAGTAAGATCTAGAGATGCCATGAAGTCACCCCGGCGGATGCAGGCTAGGATAGATAGAAGGAACTCTCTTGAACTTTTGATACTTAAGGTGCAAGTTCAGATGCTTTAAGTCTAGAATCATCTTCCATCCCCCCCCCCGAGGTCTTGGGTACCACAAAAAGGATAGAATAGAACCCCTGTCCTTGTTGTTCCAGGGGAACCTGCTGGATGGCTCGAATGTCCAGCAGCAGTGGTGTTTTCCTACCCCCACGGGTCACCACACCATGGGGTTAGAACGCTAAAAGTGACTCACGGCTCCAGAGTCAGGAACGAGGCGGGGATGTGGTCTTGGCTCTGATGCAGCCAGATGAGTGATGTTCTAGCAAAAAAGGAGGATGTGAAAGAGGCCTTGACTGCCCAGCCAGCCGCTTGGTGAGCTTTCATCAGGGCCTGTTCCATTCTTCTGTCCTCCAGCTTCAGTAACTCATCTGACTTGCCCGGCATGGCGGTAGGGGCATGTAAGGCCAATACCAGTGCGTCAACTGATGGAATGGTGAGCAGATCAGAAAGATCAGAAGCCATGTTGAAGAAATTTTGGTCTATCAAAGATGGAATGGGGCTCGACACTGGAGCTGACCACTGCCTCCAAACAGTATCCAGAAATAGCTGGGGGGTAGGAACAAAGTCCATCTCCGGTGTAACCTCTGAAACAGCATATCTGGAAGAGTCCTTTGGGACGTAGTCACTGCTGGAGAGGGAGCATCAAGTCCTGCTGCGGTTCGAGCCTTAAATAGGAGGGGCGTAAAGAGGCCGGGTGGGAAAAGGCAAGGTGAGATAGGCTGATTGAGGGATATTCCCTCATCTTCCGAAAGTTCAAAGGCACCACTCTCTTCCTCCTCCTGCCAATAATCTTGGCTGCCAGCATCGGAAACCTCAGACAAGCAATCTGGACTGTGTAAGTGTGTGCTAGGGCCTGGGGGGGTCTGCAGGCCTCGGGACATCGATCGCGCGTCCGGGATTCAGCGGTGCCGATTCACCAAAGGATTGAAGGCTCACCGTGAGACCCTGTTGTGCTGCTGCTGCGATCAACAGGTGGAGGTTAGCTGGATCAAAGGCTGCAGGAGGCCCTCGTGTCTGGAGCTGTGCAGTGGCTGGCAGCCTGGTAGTTGGTTCGTCTGGAGCCGTTGCCAGAATCTGGTGCATCTAGGGCTAAATGATCATCTGCTCCTTCTCTGGTGGGGCAGGCATCTGGGCCCCGTGGGGATTGGTCCCTGCTGGGAGCCAATGATCTCTTGGAGGATCTGTTGCAGATCTTCTGTAGGGCCTTGTCCCTGCTCCTCTCTGCTTTTTCTGCCGCCTTAGAGGTGGTAGAGAGGGCACGGTGATACGAGGATGACCCCTGTCCCAAAGAATGGGGCTGGGCATCCTCTGGAACAGTCCTGTTTGACTTTTTAAGTCATTTGCCACCTGGTTTGTTGCTTGAGAGAGCCACGTCTGCCATCTTGGGAAAAGTCAAGCCAACTGCTGACTCAAAATGGTCACACCCAACTGACAAGTTGATTTAGGCGGCAAGCGTTGAAGCGATCCCTGGCGCCCACCCAAGCAAGCTCTGAGGGATCAGGATGCCTTTTTCTGCTTCCTAATGATCACTTAGGTGCATTCAGAAAGGGTAATGGTTGCGGAGAGGCGCGCAACTTAAAAGGCAGGCTTCACGGGAGATAAGTGAGCTCTAGGCTCCAGGGGATTGAAAACTTCCAGACAGGGCCTTATCCCCTCTCGGTGTGACGGCCGGGGAAGCAGCTGGAGGGTGGCGAGCCCTCGCAACCACGTCGCCTGAGTGCTCTGCTGACCGTTGAGCAGCAAAATAAATTAGTTCTTCGTGCTGCCCGACTATTAGCTGGAGCGGGAGATGGTCACTGTCGTGGTTAGAGTGGAGCCCAGGGCCCCTTTTTGTCTGTGCTCTAAAGACACGAAAGAGCTGAAAAACCAACTCCTGTAGCAGACTGGGCCAAAGCCCCACAAGGTCAATGCCACCCTGCCCGGCCCGACACCCACCAAAGTGGCCAGAGCCGATGCTCCACTGAATCTTCGGGCTCTAGAGATGGGAAGTGAGAGCCCAAACTCACAGAACAGATCTTCTTGTGAATTCTAATCAGTGAAATCAGCAATCAGGATTGGAGCAACGTTTTGCCATGTCCATCCTGCTGAGGACTGAGTTGAATGCTGGCTCCACCCACGATGGAGAATGGCGCCCCCTCCTCCTCCTGAAGTCCATTACAATGCGGAGCATTAGCTGCAGCCAGGTCAGGCCAGTGTCTCGAGGCTGAGAGCAGGTCGTGCATCTCCCTAAGCGACCAAGATGCATCCAGCACCAACAAAGGCTGAAGAAGCACCTGCGAGACCCAGAGAACACCAGAGAATCAGAATGAGAGATAGAGAGAAAGAGAAAGAGAGAGACAGACAGAGAGAGATGAGAGAGAGAGAGAGATTCAGACAGACAGAGAGAAAGAGAAAGAGGTGAGAGAGATAGACAGAAAGAGAGAGAGGGAGATGAGGGGGAGAG
>JANHGD010003745.1:36963-60090 GCA_027560375.1 Imantodes cenchoa | reverse complement strand
ATGCTTTTATGTTGGCTGTTCACCGCCCTGAGTCCCTAGGGAGAAGGGCGGTATATAAATTGAATAAATAAAATAAAATAAATAAATAAAAAAGGGCTGTAATAAATAGAGGTCTTGCTCAAACAAGGAATATGAAAAGGAACACAAACTTACATGAAAGAAATGCAAGTACAAATGCACAATGATGATAAGATGGCGGGGGGAGAGGAATTAGGAAGGTAGGTAGCTGGGCCTTTGTAAGACAAGGGAATTAAAAGAGTACTAAATGTGGAGACTGTAAAGTAGCTGAATGAGAGCATACCTTCATTGTGGCATATGCAAGACCAGTGAGTTAACATCACCAGGAAATCACAGGATGTAAGACAAACAGTAATGTCAAGAGGAGAAGTTCTAAATCTAATTGACAAATTGAAAACTAACAAATTGCTCAGTCCAGATGGTATCTACCCAACAGTTCTTAAAATAACTCAAGGGCGAAATTTCTGATTTAATAAAGGAATATGCAACATGTCCTAAGGTCAGCCTCTAAAGCTGATCATCAAGTTCTAAAAAGAAATTCAGAGGATATCCATTAATGTATAACTAATTAGCTTAACATCCTTTCTAGATAAAAATACATCATATGAAACACTACATATCAAGCATTTTTTTTAAAAAAACGTATTTTTCAGATTATAAGACACACCTTAGTTTTTGGGGAGGAAAATAAGAAAAAAAAATTCTGTCTACCAGCATCCACCTGGCGAGCATCCTTAGCAAATAGCTTGGAACGGGGTTTTTTTAGCCTTGCAAAGCTCCGTTTGAGAGATTTTTTTCAGCCTTGCAAAGCTCCTTTTTAGAGGCTGTTTCAGCCTCCAAAAGTTCCGTTTGAGAGGCTGGGCAGTGCTACATTCGGTGTATAAGACACACCCAGGTTTTCACCTTCTTTTAGGACGGAAAAAGGTGCGTCTTTTACTCTGAAAAATACGGTAATTTTGTATTACTACTGAAATAACTTGTTCTTTGAGAATATCAGTAAGCAAATAGGCAAAATTAATCCAAGGTACAAATGAATGTCCTATTCAAAGAAAAAAAAAACCTAAAGGAAAATTTGCAACTTGGTATGCTGTGCACCAATCTGATAACTGTCCTTTGAAAAACAATATTTAAAATCAGAAATAGAATCACAAAAACCATCAAATTATAGTAACCTCCTTATGGGGATCCCTGTAAGCTAACTAACTTAGCTTAAAAAAGGGCAAGTAACAAAGCATATTATAAGGATTCATAAAAATGTACCCAGATAAAGAAAATGAATAGGTTCTTTTCCTTTTCTCATAACATTAGAAGTAATTCAAGGAAGCTGAATAATAATAGAAGCAAAATGGACAAAAAGTGCTTCTTGACAAAGTCACAATTTACAACTACTGTCACTATCTTGTACAGTGTAAGATGAAATAGATTCATGGGAAATAATTAGTCATGTTGCCAGTGCAGCATTTTCAATATCAAAGAGTAGAAGACCGTAAATTTAAAAGTCTAGTAAAATGTTGTCAGAATTAGACTGTGAATATATTCTTTACACTGAAATGGAACAGCAGAGCAAATTCTGAAACCAAGAGATTCCTTGGTTCACTTGAAACTAAAACAATCAATGCATGTACAAAGATGAGAAGAAGGTAAAAAGAGTTTTAAAAAGCATGTGAGAATAAAATCCAAAAGAAAAAAAAGTGAAGTCCAAGTATATATGATTAATAGGAGAAAAAAGAGTAATGGCAAGCACTTACTAAAGAAAAAGCCCCAACAGAAACAGAGACTGCCAAATGAAATGATCAATGAATCATGCCCTCACAATCCTTGGGGAAACTGGGTTTCAAAAATGTATTCTAGAAGAACAAAGTGGCTTCTTTCTTTTAAGAAAACATTTTGAAATGAGAAAGAGAGCGCGTAGATTTAATGCATAGGAAATTACTCTGGAAAAAAAAAGCAAAATGTGAAAAACTGAATGGAATTAAAATGAGACAGGAATGATGGGAACGAAAATTAAGCAAAAAAAAATTATGACAAAATGTTTTTAAAATAATAAGCCAACAAACAAATGCAAAACACACTAGTAGAGAAACAAAGCTTTAAAAAAGTGAGCCTCCAAACAAGTAAATCAATACTCAATCCTCTGGCTTTGCTTCCGTGAGCTTATTCTGTGGAATAGTTGTGCGAATACATATATGTGTGGACACATAAACACACACACACAGACACCACTCCATTCCTCAATGATATGTTTGGAATCTGAAAATAGCTTAGCCTAACCATGAGTATTCCAATGTTTACAAAAAAGAAGAAGGAAGACTAAAAACGCACCGTTTGACATATGATTTGAGGATGGAGATAGTGAAAGATAGTGGTGATCACGTTTACACTATATTCTCTTAGTCTTATTCTAAAGTCAAAAGCCTGAATGTTTACAAAAGGCCAGATAAAATATTAAAGACACAGAATTCACATTCTGCGTTCAAAATGGACATTTCAAAAACCATTTTGCTAATGGAGAAGGGGCATTGATCTTACCTGATACACTCCTTCTCAGGGAGATGGATATAGCATTCAAGAATGGGGTTAATGCCGTCTACTAGCTGACTGGACTGAGTCTTCAAAGCTGATTAGATCCTGCCTATGTTGCTACCATTGTCAGCTTTTGACGAAGAAACGAAGTGGCAGACTCTCACGTGCCATAGTCATATAGTCATCATTCCTCCAGAAGTTCGAAGGCAGACAGTTGAAAGTCAAACGGATAACAGGGTGGGGCTGGATGCTATTTCTACCTCCCTGAGAAGGAGCATATCAAGTAAAACCAACACCCCTTCTCCATAGTGGTGGATATAGCATCTAGGAATGGGACATACCAAAGCTGGCTGTCCTTACGGGTGGGCTAAGACTGGCTGCTGAGCCCCTAGTCTTTGATCACCTGCCGCAACACCCTTCTACTGAAGGACACCTCCACCAAGGCATAACATCTACTTTGTAGTGCCACACAAATGGAGAAGGTGATGACCAGGTGGCAGACCTTTCAGAGGAAAGCTTGGGTTGGCCACGCCGCCGAGGTAGCGGCCTTGTTGAGTGAGCCGTAATCTGATCTGGTACTGGCCTGGCCTGAAGCTCGTAGGCTTTGACAATCGTCGAATGAATCCAATGTCCCACCATAGACAACAACACCCTACAACCCAGGAGGATGGCTGAAAGAAAAAGAAAAAGCAATTCTGACTTCCGGAACAGCGCTGTCCTGTCGATGTAAATGTGAAGTGCTTGACGAACATGGAATGTGTGCCATTTTTTCTCAGAGGGATGAACTGGCCGAGGACAAAAATTGGGAAGGATAATCTCCTGGGCCCGGTGAAGCCACATATTAATCTTTGGAATAAATGCCGGGTCTTGGCAAAGGATGACCCTGTCCCTGGGGAATACACATAGATCGGCCCTAACTGACAGGTTGGCCAGTTCAGAAACTCACCTGGCTGATGTAATGGCCACCAGAAATGCCATCTTACAGGTGAGGTGGTGCAAGCTTGCCAAACGGAGTGGCTCATCAGGGCCCCTGTGAGTGAGTTAAGGACCTTTGGTAAGTCCCAGGTAGGGTATCTGTGTATGATGGGCAGGCAGAGGTTAGAATCCCCCCAGGGGAAGCAATGGATTGTGGGATGGAGCATCAATGAATCCATCCGACCACATGACAGAAGGGAAGACAAGGCTGCCACTTGTCTCCTGATAGTGTTTGGCTATCTAGACCATCCTGGAGGAAGTCAAGGATTTGGCCTTGTGTGGCTGCTGTGGGAACAATTTCTACCTTATCATATCACCTGCAGAATGTTCTCCAGATGGCATCATAGATGCAGGTGGTGGAGGGTCTCCGTGAGGCCTGAATTGTTTGGATGACCCTGGAGGATATATTGTCCTCCCTCAGAGCAACCCATTCAAGTGCCAGGTGGTCAGTTGGAACCACTGAGGGTCCGGGTGGACCAACGCCCCCTGGCTGAGGAAGATCTTGCTCAGAGGGACCCTCCAGGGTATAGACACCGAAAGGTTCATCAGACCCGCGAACCATGGAATCTCTGCCTTCTCCACGAGGACCTTCCGGATCACAGAAGGGATGAGAGGAAGGGGAGGGAAGGCATACAATAGGCCCTGGGGCCATGGGACACGGAGGGCGTTGGTTCCTTCTGCTCCCATGTAGCAAATCTGGTGAAATACCTCTGGAGTTGGGCGTTGCTCGGGGTGGCAAAGAGGTCCACTTCCGGGAGGCCAAAGATGTTTGTCATCTCCCAGAATAAGTCTGGTTGCAGATGCCACTTGGCATGGTCCACGGAGGCTCTGCTGAGCCAGTCCACCTGCACGTTGGCCACTCCCGAGATATGTTCCACCCAAATAGAGAGCAAATGACTTTCCCCCCACAGAATCAACTGTTGGGCCTCATCCATGAGAGCCCTGGACCATGTGCCGCCCTGGCAGTTGATATGAGCCTTGGTGGCCACGTTGTCTGTCATGATTAGCAGGTGTTGGATGGTGCTAGGACTCTGTCCAAACAGTTGGGTTGGCAGTATATAAACAAGCCAACTATGTATGTTCATATGTATTAAGGTAATATAGCTTGAAATGTATTACTGAGTTCCGATTGGCTGTGGTGTTGCAAGTTGCCATAAGCGGGAGCTAGAGATCATGGCTTACTCTCTCTCTCTGCTGATTCATTCGTTGTTGCCACTTTGACTGAGATAGTAAGCTCTGTGTTAAGCTATGATAGTTTGATGTATTTGTAAGTGTAATGTATGATATGTAAGACAAAGACAAGCTGGTGAGAAGATTATTGTATTGAGGGATATTGACTGATTTGAACATTATGACTCAGACAGTTTAACTTGACTGTGCTATTTCTAAAAATAAACACTAATTGCACTTTAATGTATATATGTGTATGACTGATAATTACTCATATCTCCTGGATATCTACTACAATCCCACGCTTTCACTGTGCAGGTCCTTGATAACTCAAGGGTCGTTCTGCATACTCCTTAACAGCCAGAGACTCTCCGACGGAAGTGTTGTAGGGCCAGATGTACAGCCCTGAGTTCCACTCAGTTGATGCTGCAAGTGCAGTCCTGCTCATTTCATCGCCCTTGGACCATCTGGGATGAAATATGTGCTCCCTAGCTGGTCAAGCTGGTATCCGTTGTGAAGACGATGTGGTCTGGTTCCTGGAACAGGCTGCCCTTGGTGATGGCTGGGGGCCTCCACTAACCAAGGGACTTGATGACGTCCGTTGGGAGTTGGACCCTGACTGGCGAAGTGCCCCTGCCAGACCTCTGAAATAGCAAAAGAAACCATTGGAAATCTCGGGAATGGAGGCAGGCCCAAGGGACAATGGAAAAGGTGGAAACCATCTTGCCTAGGAGCTTGGCAAGGATGGCCAGAGACGCAGATCTGTCCCTCTGAATCTTGGTAACCAGCTCCTGGAGACTGACTTGCCGCTTTGGGGATAGGTAGATCATGCCCTGTTCAGAATCAATAATCGCTCCCGAGTGGAGTAATAGGATGGAAGGCACTAAGTGGCTCTTCTCCAAATTTATGGAGAAACCGTGGTGTCTCAGGACCTGGATGATGACTCTCAAATCCTCCCAGGCTCGGAGGACAGATGAGGATTGAATTAGAATGTCATCCAGGTAGCACTGGACATATACAGGCAAGGCCTGTAAATGGGCAGCAAGAGCAGCCAATATTTTAGTGAACACCCGGGGCACTGACGAAAGCCCAAACAGCATGGCCTTGTACTGATAATGGGCCCCAGAGAACTGGAACCGAAGGAATTGTCTATGCAGCGGAAGTATGGGCACATGTAAAATATGCCTCTGTAAGGCAAATTGAAGTGAGGAAGTCGCCCTCCCTAATGTCCTCTAGGATTGTGAAAAGTTAATGCATTGTAAACCGCCGATAAATGATACAGCGGTTGACACGTTTGAGATCAAGAATCGCTCTCCATCTCCCCAAGGTTTTTGGGACCATGAACAGAATCAAGTAGAAGCACTGTCCATGTTGGTACTCTGGGACGGCCTTGACTGCATGGATATCCAGCAATTGCTGAATAGCTATCTCCATGAGGACCTGCTTGGCCGGTCCCGAGATACAGGGCAACGCAGGAAAAACCTCAGAGGAGTGGAGTGGAATTCAAGAAAGAGACCCAATCTTACTGTCTCTCTCACCCAAGTGTCCGAAGTAGACTCCTCCCATCGGTCTGCAAAGTAGGCCAACCAGCCTTTAATGGGGTACTCAGGAATGCATTCACTTAGGGTGTCGGAATGAATGACTTCCTCCCCCTCCAAAGGGCTGGTTAGACCTGAAGGGGCAACCCCTCTCTGGATGATCTTGGCATTGTCTTTGCTGCTGTGCATAAAATCTCTGGGATCTGAACAGTCCCTGGATCAGATGGGCGATACGATGGCCGGCGGGAATAGGGTGAGAATCTGTAGTCGGCCCTTCTGGTTATGGAAGGGATAACTTTCCTGCGGTTCTTTGACTTGACTAGCAGGCTCCCTTTGTATTCCAGGTGTACTCCACTGAAATGCTCCCCTGCAAAGGGAGCCGTTGCCAGTCTCCATTTATGGCGAGCGTCAGCCTGCCAGTTCTTGAGCCACAGCATGTGTCTAGCTGCCACCGTGGAACTGATTGCCTTTGACACAAAGTGGGCCACATTGAGTGTTGCATCCACGAAGAATTGAGTGGCGGTGATGAGTTTATTTATATCGACAGAAGCAGGTGTCCATGGCCGGAAACCTCTTCTGTAGGTGGCGAAGCCAGATGAAGGAGGTCCAGGTAAAAAACGATGCCGATGTTGAGGCGCAAATTGCCCACGCCGCCACCTGATGAGCCCATTGGAGGGATTGTTCCGTGCGTTGGTCCTCAGGGTGCAATGATTCAACTGGATCGCCAGGCATGATGGAAGAAGCATGCAGAGCAGCTACCGGAGCATCAACTGAAGTGACCTGAAGGTCTTTGGACAGATCCGGTGTTACATTGTACAGCCTCTTGTCTGTATTTAAAGGGTTGGGACTCACCCCTGGGGAGGCCCATTGTCGTCTGATGATATCACTACACAACTTCGGGACAGGAATGACTTCTTCCTGCAATGTGTGTTCTAGAAAGTGGGTCAGTAAAGTCCTGATCTGACTGCTGTTCAGGATCCGGCACCAGTGGTGTTAAGCCCACTGCAATCTTTGCCTTCTATAAGATGGGTTTAAAAAGATGGGTTTGAAAGAGACCCATAAAAGGAGGCTGCTTGGGCTGCATACTTTCATCCTCTGAGAGGTCCAAGTCAGGTGGACCCTTGTCTCCCAAAGGATGGGACAGATCCTCCCTGGAGGAGTGAGAGGACCCCTGGTCAAATGAAGCTGCCATGTCCCCAGGTGCAATGGGGTCAGAGTAATGCTATGGGATGTAGAGGCCCTCTGGAGCTGAACAGCCTTCCTGTCTGGATTGTTGCAGGCTGGCGGATATCCCCTGCCTTATGGCCTCAGCAATTATGGCCTGCATGGAAGCGGGAATAACCATGGAGGACTCCTCGGATGGTCTAAGGCCTGTTGCTGTGGGGGTGAAAGTGGCCTCAGGCACCAACATTGCCCTACTTGAGGAGGGCTGGGGAGTTCCCACGTCAGAGTGATATTCAGAGGCTGACCCCAGATGTCAGCGTTCGAGCTGGGCACAATGGAATCCAGTTAAGAATGGAGCCTTCTGGATCTCTAGGGGCCTGTGTTTGTGGCCTGTGACCTCTGTTGTGGGGTCAGGCGGAGGAGAGGTCAGGGCACGCCCACAACTAGCGGCTTTATTGCACAGTTTATCGAGTGCCTTGTGGTGACACCTTTCATCCATGCTGGTAGCTTTTGACCCCCTGGAGGACAAGGTCCCTTTATCCTCATGTTTGGAGGCCCATCTGGATCCTCCATGCTTATTGCCCTTGTTGTCCCCTGAATCAGGGACATGCCTGGTAGAGGCTGGAGTCCTGGACGTCATGCTGAAGGTGTGGAGCACAACCCAAGGTGTTAGCTATTGACCAGCTGTTGCAGCAGGGTTTCTGGGCAGAAGATGTAGGGAGAGATGCTGCCTATGCTGAGGAATTGAGGCTGGTAGTTCGGGAGTGCAGAAGCTCCACTAAAAGACTGACTGTTCCTTTAAGAATCCAAGCCTCTGCTGTGCCCTGGTGGGGCGTGGCGTGGCTGCTACTGTCAGGAGCACGAAAGCTCCATTGCACTTCTGCCAATGAGTCCAAGCCCCAGCAGGCCTAATTAAGTCGAGGCTGCTGAGGAGTGGCTGAAAGAAGCAGGAAGCTTCACAGGAGGGGCACCTAAACATGTCATGCCTCCCTCTTGGCTCAATGGGAACGAAGTTCTGACTAAAAAGGGGAGGGAATGTAGCATCTCCCCTAGGGAGGAATTAGCTCGTCTTCCCTAGCAACTCTGGAGCAAGAGCTCTATATCTCTGCTCTCTTCAGCAATTTAACCAGCTGCAATCTCGGCGAGCCGCTGCAATTCTCATTAGTCTTGATAGATTATTTAAAATGGCCACTGCAACTGCCACTGTGAAATGCAGGAAAAAACGGAGCTAAATGACGGTCAGGCAGGAGCCCTTTCCAGCTGCCCTCTCAGACCAGAGCCCTCCTAGTTGGTCAATATGCTCCAATCAGCCCTCAATAGCACTTTCAATACTATGAGACAGAAGGTAATAAAGTCCCGATCTGTTAGCCGGAACTGACTGACAGTCAGCGCTAAGACTCTGGGAAGGTAGCTGTAGCAGCAGCTGCAGCTGCAAAAAAACACTGTCCTATAACTCTACTGATGGAGATCTTTAGGAATATAGCAACCAGGAATGGCTCAATCATTATACCTGGAGGAATGGTTGGCACAACCATCCTAGATGAGTGACTGAGTCAAAAACCTGCCAAGGGTAGTAACAGAGGCGGGACCTAAACAGCTTTGACAGACTCAGTCAAATCAGCTAGTAGACGGAATTAACCCCATTCCTGGATGCTATATCCACCACTATGGAGAATTTTGTACTCTCTTCTTCCTATGATTTCTAAATCTACAAAACAGCCAACTTTCAGCCAAGTTTTAGAGTCAACTTCTAGTCAAAAACAACAACAACAACACCAATATGTTCTCCTCTCACTAAGGCTACTTTAGTCACATGACCAACTGGTATTATAATGGGAAATTTAAAAAGCAAAAAGGAAGTGCTGAGAACTGATCATCATGAAACTGGAAGTGTATAATATTGGGAGACGCTCATTTACTTCTAAAGTAAGCTAACAAGAAGTACATGTTTATACCTAAGCAAAACAGAGTGACTATGATTCTTGTTAGAGCTGGAACAGGTGTTATTCATTCTTCCCACGCATACTAATGCCCCATTCCCTTCTGAGATATCAAAGTGAAATAACAGCTCAGTCACAGCACTCTTTTTCATTCAAACAGAAAAATGCAAAATATATGTTAATACGATAAAAACAAAGCTTCTCAGATACTGTTTCATTAGTCATTATTTTCACTGTCATTTGCAGAAGAAAATAATACCAAACAAAGAATGTGTTAGTGTAAAATCTGTTGTTTCAAAAGAACAAATGGAGCATTAATTTATACATGCTGATATATTATATTTGTCAACAAAAACAAAAGTAGATAAACACATCCACTACAAAAACAGAAGCCACCTTGAGTAATTTAGCACTTTACTTTTTTTCCCAATAAAATGTATTTCTAAAAGAAGACAAACCAGTGTCAGATTCATTCAGATTTATAAAGACAGCATCTAAAATATGCTTTTATTGCAGCACTTTTAAATAAGGCATGTCAAATTGCAATATATGTCATAGGAGAAATTGATCTGAAATGCTTATGTTAATCACCACACAAATCATGAATTCACTGTTAGCTTAGGATAAACTTATAATTACATATGTGACTAAGGTTAGTTTATGTAATTATATGTGCTCAAGTAGACATTCAGTTTAAATTGTGAACCAAATGATTTATTTGGTACATTCTTGTATTAATTTCTAAATGTTGTTCTTACCAAAAAGAACAATTTATAGTCTATGTTTTTCAGATATAAGCAATCTATGTTTAAAATTTCCAAAAGGACTTTCCTTTCCTAGATAGCCTCATCCAGTTTCTCTGAAAAACAAAGATGGGTTTTATCTTAGGAATACATTTAACCATCTCTCCCATGGCATTTCCCTGACATTAACCCAAATGCACCTATAACCACTCAGAGATGCTGATAGCTCTCAGGAGTAAAGAACCAAAACATGAGCTGATTAAGAATATTGCTTCATTTAGAAATAACTTTCTTCATATATGAATCATCAATATCCCATGTCTAACTTCCTGGTTTATAGAACTATTGTGCATATTATCTTCCCCAATTTCCCCAGGAAAATGACTAATTGCAATCCCTAACGTCAAAAAGGTGCACAAAATATTTTGGGAACCGTAATGAGAACCTATATGGACAGCATTAGACTACAAAGCCTGGATTATTCTAAACGAAATCATGAATGTATTCTTAGATCTGAGTAGCTTCATACATGCTGGCAGAAATATGATAATCATTTTGGACTTGTAGCGATAAGCAGTCTGAATCAAGAACAAGATGGACAGCTGCTCTCCTGAATAATACATAACGAAGTAATTTAAACTCCACAGTACTGAAACAGCAGAACCCTTTTCAAGAAACTTATATAGGAGATTGAATTGGCACTGACCAAAAAGTTCATTTTTTTTCAAAGACAACACAGCACCTACCTGTTGTTGCACTGGTAACTGCTGTACCACCTGGGTAGGTACAGCTGCTTGGCTAGCTACGGAAGTCTGCAAAGTAACCGTCGAACCTGTATCCGACCCAGTCTCTGATGTCTGCATTCTTGTTGCTGTATGAGAGGTAAATATAAAATCATGATTTTGTTTTGTTTTGTTTTGTTTTTTTATGAGTATATAATCTCTTTAAACTGCCTTTATCCTAACAACCTTGACTGATCCCAAAAAAGCTAAGCAGGATTGGAACCAGCTAAGATCGTTGTTGTTTTGATGGGAAATAATCAGAAAATGCCAGTTTGTAGACTACATTGGGAAACAGACAAAACACTTTCTTGAAAAGGCGGCAAAGATAAAGATAAAGAGCTAGTTTGGTCTAGTGGTCAAGGCACAAGGCCAGAAGCCAGGAGTTTGTGAGTTCCAGTCCTGCCTCAGGCATGAAAGCTGGTGAGTAACCTTGGGAAAGTCTCTCTCTGCCAGTCCAACTCACCTCACAGGGTTGTTGTTGGGAGGAGCAAGGAACATTAGCTATATTCGCTGCCTAGAGTTACAAGTAGACTTTGACTTACTACCACAACTGAGCCCAAAATTTATGTTGCTAAGTGAGAAATCTATTGAGTTTTGCCCCATTTTACCATTTTTCTTGCCACATTTATTAAGTGAATCACTGCACCTGTTAAGTGAATCTGCCCTCCCCGTTGTCTTTGTTTGTTAAAAGGTCACAAAAGGTGATCACATGATCCTGGGACATTGCAATCATCATAAATATGAACCAACTATCAAGCATCTGGATGTAAATCACGTGACTATTGGGATGATACAACAGTCATAAGTGAGAATAATGGTCATAAGTCACTTTTTTCAGTGCCGTTCTAACTTCAATCTGTCATTAAATAAACTGTTGTAAGTCGAGGACTATCTGTACTTATAAAGTCATAAAGGCAATAAGTAAGTAAATAAACTACTTTGAAACTGTTCCCAAAGATCTCTACACCAACACATGAAATCAGAAGCTGGATTGAAAAGAGGTTTCATTTTTCCCACAGAACAAAAAATGGACAAAATTGTAGCCATTTGAACATTGCTGAATTACAACTTCCAACAACCCCCTTGAGCCGCTAGGAGTTGTGTCAGTAGTATTTGGCTAGTCACAAGTTTGCCATATTTGCCATTCACAGGGTGCTTCGTTCATTTTAAAAGCCTGCATCAAACAGTATTCTATGTTTAAAAAATCCAACAATATTTCGCTGTTCATTTTTATTTAATTTCTTCCTCATACAGTTATGATTTGGTAATTTATGCTTGACTGTGTCCAGTGATAATTAAAATTATCAACAGAAGATCAATAACGTGCATTCATTATTTCTCCGTTCAAATTCCACTATTCAATGTTATTTGCTTCCTTTTTCCTCTGTAGCCTGGTTGGTATGTTACCTTGGGGCTATCCCCCACCCCCACCCCGTCCTCTGAGGAGCTCTATTTACTACTTACCTGTCTGCACACACAAAACATGAATGCCTCCTTCCACATAGTGATAGCTTCTGGAACCTGTCCTCTGCTAATGCTCTTCTTCACTTTTGACATTTTATTTAAAGGCCAACTCTGCACCTTGAAGCCTGTCAGACCATTAGCCTTTTCTGAGAAGACAAAACTAAAACCAAAAAGGAATTTCCTCCCAAGGGACCAGAAAGGAAAATCTTCTTGGCCTTGTCTTTTCTCCTGAAGAATAATTCATCCTACAGAATTGGTTCCACTATTCCAATGATTAAAAAATGACTGTTGGAACAATGACCAAGGCTTTGTTTTCTGTTACTGTCCTAACTCTGAAGCCTGTGGGAAGAACACTAAGCCAGGATAAGACGTTCTGGACATCTAGTCATTTTACTGATGGACTGGTTTTAGGGCTGTGCTCCCTGAGAGGATTTTTCCTTTGTTCCACCGGGAAAGACTAACAGAATCAATACAGATGGTCCTTGACTTACAACAATTCATTTAGCGACCGTTCAAAGTTACAACGGCACTGAAAAAAATGACTTTTAACAATTGTTTTACTAATTTCACAACTGCAATAATTCACTTGACAGCTGTGGCAAGAAAGTCATAAAATGGGGCAAAGCTCACTTAACAATGGTCTCGCTTAGGCACAGAAATTTGGGGTCAATTGTAGTCAAAAGTTGAGGACTACTTGTTCTCTTTATCAGCCAAAAAAAAAAAAAGGTAATTCCAGCAAATGCCTTTCTGTGACACAACCTTACCTGTCATAAGTGAATTGCCTACAAGAAAAACTGTGTGGCAGAAACTGCTATTTAAGATATTGCGTATTGTTTTACTCTAGATGGACTTTTTGGCAATTGCTTGCTCTTTGCCCCACTGGTGCTTTGTTAAAGGACAATTTGACCCACTTGTGAATAGGCAACAGTAATAAAAGCTGGCTCGCTCCTTAGATCCATATAGCTTGCTAAAAAACATAAGGCCCATCCCAGAGACATACATGATGGAAAGATGGGAGTACGAATTAAATAAGATGATGTCCTCATGATTTTAAATATTTTCTGCAGAATTTTGCCACCTGTATTTTCCATATAATGCAGCTCTTGTCTGATATCAGTTCTGTCCAGTAAGTCCGCTATTGGTTTTTCAAAAAATGCTATATCCCCTCATTGCCTTGGCTTGGGTCCTGCAGCCACGTTCCCTTCTTCAATTTTTTTCTTTAACTAAATCCATATTTTTGGATTATTTTTCTGTAAATATTTTACTATTATACATGTTTTACTTCCATACTCCTTTAAAACACGCATACACATACACACTCCATTCAAATTTTCCATTGTTATTCCTTTTTTACCATTCCACTAAAAATAACATAATACTGTCCAGATTTTTCCACGGGCACATCACATATGGATATGTGTGTGTATGTGTATATAACTCCTTATTTTCTTTCCCTCATACAGTAGCATACGTTGTGCCCAGATTGTGTTCTGCTTGCAACAAGAACTCTTGTTAAGAAAGGTGGTAGTGTATGTCTGTGTTTTGTTTGTTATCCCTACTGTAACACTGAATATTAATATTTGCACTCCTTTGCAAAAAAAAATTATAATACAAATCCCATTACTGCTTGCACTTCTATTTGAGAGACATTAAACCATTCAAGAGGAATTGGGAAATGGAGAGGGAAACAAGATGGTTACAGTCAGACACAGTGAAACGGAATTCATGAAAATATAGCTAGCATTTAAAAGGACTATACAGTAATAGAGCAATTCTGTAGGTGATCACTCAGAAGCAAAACATTTGGCATTCACTAGCTAAGTATAAGTAAGCATAGCTTAAAATGCTAAATCATTGAAAAATAGTTTTTTAAAACAAGTTTTTGAAAGGAACACAAGACTTGTATATAAACAATAGCAATAAATACAGAAATTTTTATAGTTCCAGAAAGGAAAAGAATCATAACTAATCCACCTCATGACTCAGAAATTATTAGTGATTGAAATTATATAAACAATTCTAACCTATTTGCAAAATGAATGACACCTAAACTTGTTAATTCATATCCATCTATGGAAACAATTTTTAACCTTTCACACAAGCTAATTTTTATCTTTTATATAAAATCTATATTTAAGACCTATATCTTAGGGATGTTTTTTGGTACTATGTGAAACGTTAAGTTAAACTACAACATAGCCAATATTTTGCTGATGACATGCTTTGAAGTAATTGTTAATTTAGTATCTTTACAATGCTCTTTTTAAGAGGTGTTTGTTCGCACAAGGAAGGCAGTCAGTTTAATCTATTTTGAAAGGCTAAATAATCTTCCCTGCTGTTTAATAATAACCCTGCCTGTATGTTAACAAACTGTATGTGACTGCAAGAGAGACAAGTTGAATTTCAATCTGACTAGCCTTGCCTATTGCAATTGTCAGGTGTGTCACCAGCCACACATACTTATCTGACAAAAGACCTTTGCATTCTGCCCACTTAAGCTGTTAGACACCAGTACCTGTTGTGGGTCTGGGCTACAGAAGTAACCCTAGATGAAGGAATAAAATACACCATAGTTTGAAAGAAGCCAAATTAACTTCCACAAGAGGAAAAGAATGTTGTATTAACTTAACTGCTTATCATGACAAGATTAGCATTCCTTTAAATTAAACAAAAGTATTTCAGTGTTCATCTTTTTTTAAACAAATGTATTGGTAAAAACACACATTATTTGAAAAACACCTTCAAGATGATTGAATGAACTCAAGTAGTACAGTAGAAATCATTTTGTCTTCTATTCTTTATATACTGTACCAGAATGGTTTACTGGATAATGGATCTGATGCATCCATTGCATAGCCAACCACACATTGCAAATATAGCATCTTAATAATAAACTAGTTTTAGCATGTATTTTTATCATGACTGCGGCTCTAAGTACTAAATTTTATGAAATCTCAATATCTACTTTAAAGAACGATACAGATTTTAATTCAGTACAGAAATCATAGGCCTGTAATTTTTATTCAAATGTACCATTTTTTTTCTCCACAGAAAGTAAAAACATATCTGCTTAAAAATTAAAATAACTTGATTAGTCACATAGAAGCAAGTGAGCTTAATTATAAAAGTGAATGTTGTATACAAGAAATTTCAAATTACTATTATTTTCCAAAATATTGTAAGAGCATTTAGTTTCAGCTATAGACGATCAAAGCGTAATAGAGAACTATAGTTGGGTCACCTGTTGCCATAATTCGTAGACCTGAAGCTAATCTGGTATGATAGAAAAGGAAAATAGCAAAAGGCAATCCCAAAGTGTCAGTGCAATCCTGAATGTTACACGTATTATTTAATACTTTGTGCTACATTCCTATTCTGTGAAGAAAATGTGAGTCAGTTACTACTGAAGACAGACAATAAAAAGCTTTGAAACACTGGGGAATTTCATAATGGCAAAAAGGAGAGACTAGATTTGCACTGAAAAAAATTCCTTGTAATCTTTAGTATTTTATGAACTATAATAGTATTGCAAGATACAGTGTCTAAAAATGATTAATAATACATCTAAACAATTTTAAAACATCAGTGGTTTGATATTTGGCTACGTTTCTCTGACCACTGTGTGAAAATTGCTACTACTTGGAACAATCACAAAAATTGAAAAAATCTTTTTTGTTCTGTTTCTCATATGGCTAATGTCATGGAATTCAGTTTTCCCAATGGCTGCTTGTTATTTTCTTTCCAAAAGGATTCCCTAAGCTAGTTAAGAAACATGCATTTAATAGGTTATCAAATTTAGCTAATCATATATTATCACTGAATGCAAATAAAATATTCCTGTCGCCATATAATGTATATTTTTCTGGCTTCTTGTGGAGCATTTTTGGATTTTCTGCTAAAAGGTTAGCAGGAAAGCACCATGTTAATAGTTCAACCTTATTGGGATGAAACAGTTAATGTTAGTCACAGTTAGCCAGACGTTATCCTTTGGGGTTCAACCTCTACCAAGAATTCAACTAACGGATCTTTGCATTATAACTGAGTAGTTACAATACATTAACTTCACACACCATCTAGATCTGTGATGGCGAACCTATAGCATGTGTGCCACAGGTGGCACACAGAGCCCTCCTGACACGTGAGCCGTTACACCAGCTCAGCTTCACCGCGCATGTGCACACTCCTCCTGCCAGCCAGCTGATTTTCGGATCTCTGCCATGCATGCGTGGGGGCGGGGAGCATGCGTGAGATACATGCACATCCACAGGGGGAGTTCGGTGGGTCACACGTGGGTGGGCGGGACGCACAGGGTGTGTGTCGCATAAGCATTGCATTATGGGTTATATGTGCATGGAGGCCTACTAGGCCCAAAAAGGGGTGTGGGGGGTCACGGGCCCCGCCACAGCCCATTTTTGCTCCCAGGAGGCTGCAGGGAGGCCTACTAGGCCCAAAACAGGGTGCAGGGGAGTGCGGTGCAGCCTTCCCATGGCCCGTTTTTGCTCCCAGGAGGCTGCAGGGAGGCCTATGAGGCCCAAAATGGGGCACCGGGGGAGCAGGGGTTCACGTGCACATGTGCAGGGGCATGCGGGGGCGCATTGCATTATGGGTGCAGTTTCAGCATGTGACGACAAAAAGGTTAGCCATCACTGATCTAGATCCCTAGCACTCAACAGCTGCAGAAATGAACAGATTAAAACATTAGCAAAATGATATATACAGTCAAGCTCCCTTAAACTCTCAAAGCAGTCAGATACTGATAGTAAGTCATGCCTCTTACAATATAACAGGATAGTGTTCTAAGAAGAAACTCCATCCCTCATAGAATTACTAACATTTAGTATTATTTTTCTATAGTAGCCTTAGGAATTTAAGACCTTAGAACTTGATGACTACATCTCATTCCCAATATGACTACCTGTGTACTAAGAAGGCACTTAGGCACAAGGAAGTCTTACTATTTTAATTCCTACATAATTACTGTACAACCAAGCATTTCTCCTCCTGTTTAACTGTCATGCCTTGAACTTTAATCTGGACTCCAGACATTGCAATCTGGCCGACCCAAATGTATGTGCTCCCGATGGAGCAAGTCAGATTTAAATCCAGTAATTCAACATTTGATCAATGCGTAGTCCTGACCAAATTAATAGAGTAATATTTTACTTGCCTTTGAAATGCTCTTTGTGTTACATTAATTGACCTGAAGGTGGCATTTTATTCAATGCAATGGGCAAATCCTACAGGTTTCATACTAGATGGAAGTTTTGATGATGAATCACAAAGTTATATTAAAATACCTACATGTAGGTTAAGGGTGCTATTCTTGGAGTGTCTTGTCTGATCACTCCCCATTCAAATAGGCATTAAAGAAGGTAGCATTCTTGTTCTGCTGCTACTGTGTTTTCCCGAAAATAAGACCTAGCTTGATTTTTTACACATGCGCCCAATATGCCCCCCCACCTCTATTTCACTGTCAGAGGCCTTCAGGAAAGGCTTCTGCAGCCAAGAAATGAGCTCCAGATGGACTGCTGGAGAAACAGAGGTCGGGGGACGCCGCACATGTCAATCCGGAGCTTGTTTCTTGGCTGCAGAGGCCTTTCCTGAAGCCACATGGACTCCTGCTGTATGAGGCTGTCGGTGCTGTCTCTGTGAGATGAGACAGTGGGAGACATTCCCCGAAAATAAGACCTAATGCCTCTTTTGGAGGAGAAAGAAAAAACTAGGTTTTATTTTTGGGGAACCATGGTACTTAATTCCATATAATAACTTCCATCCTCCACTGTTCACTTTTTTGATTTAGAGGCCACCTGACTTCAAAATGACTCTCAGGGGCTTACATGAAATTAAGAACAAAGGAGAATGGTAAACACAAGGTTCTGCACACTAACTGAAAGCTGGGAGAGTTATCCCACATCTCTTTTTCATGTGCTGATGGTGTGGTTATTTTATCTTTAATTCAAATGGTCTAAGGCAACCATTAATAGCATGCTGAGGCAAACACAAATTGGATAGTAATTATACTAAAACTAAAGTCACTGTGGTTATCAAGAAATATAGTAATTGTAAATATAATTGCATGATAAGTAATATTAGCATCAAATAAAGGACTGCAGAAATATTTAGCAGACATTTTCCAATCTTCCTGAAGACAAATAATGCAAAAGCAACACTAAAGCAAAAGCAGGAAAGGAAGAATAGGAAGATTATAAGGAAAGAAAAAAGAAATATATAGAGATGACTTCCAACTTTTATTACAAGTATAAACAAATTTACTGCCTCTTTATCTCATCTAAGGTTACGAGCATTTATTTCTTTATTCCATATCCCATCTCTATAAACATTATTTTTTCAGCCTAGATAAAGGTTGCCAGAGATAACATATCTCATTTAAACTTTGATCAAATAAACCACTTTATATTCCTTTCTTTTATGTCTCTGTTACTCTTTAGTGTATTCAAATATTGTTTTAGGCTTTCATTTTTCTTAATTTCTTCTTTGTCTCATCATACAGAGCTCTTTAAGATTTAAACCAGAGTTTGTCAAGACATTTATAAATCCAACAGGAAAAAACGATCTGCGTCACTCTCTTAGTTTGTCATCTGTATTTCTCTTTTAAATTGTAAAGTCTCAACCAATTTCCTTTGATAGGTCCATTGAAATATTCTTTTCTAACTCAATTTTCTTGGCCTGTAGAAAGTAAATCTGTTTTCAATACCATCTCTATCTTGTCAGAAAAAGTTTGTTCTACATCTGTCATTTCTTTAATAACATCTTTTGGACGTAGTCTTATCTATACAAGGAGACATTGTTACTGATATTGTTGACATTCTGGCTACTGTTTTCTGATTTCATTCTTCAAACAATTTCTTCAGTATTTTCATTTTTTAAAATTTCATTTTAAGAAATTTATATTGCCGCCTATTTGCACATGGTGACTCAAGGCGGCTTACAAGAATTTTCATTGCTAGAACATTTTGCACGTTTATAAATCCTCTAGTTAAAAACCATAGTCCCTCTAGTGTCCAGTTTTTAAAAACCAAAACAGAAGCTATTTTCCAGAGAAGCTGGTCATTCTTTATAATTAATTTCAAAATCTTATTGGGGAAAATGTCAACATTCCAATTTTAATACCTTTAGTCCATTTATCACTTTCTAAAATCAAAATCTTGTTTAGTTTCAGATTGTATACATTCTTAAGCTTATAATAATAATAATAATAATAAAATTTTATTTATATACCGCCCTCTCCCGAAGGACTCGGGCGGTGCACAGCCAATAATTAAAAAACAATATACATAAAACATATAAATACAGTTAAAAATACATTAAATACGTTACGGCTGCTAAAAAACCCTTTTAAAAAACCCCCGGTTTATCTAAGATTTATAAAATCAAGTGGTCAAGTGGACCAATAGATGGTCTGTCGCTTAATCGTCTGACAGGGAAATGACAATCTCTAGTAATCCAGTTCTTCAGGCAAGGATGTGTTAAGTAAAAAGTCTGTAGAGATTCTCAGTCCTCCAGGTCATAGTTGTCCCCAAAGGTGCTTTTTTTAAAGGAGACAACAGGACTTTCTTGGTTTTTCCTTTTGAAGACGTTTCGCTTCTTCAGCTCTGACAGGATTCATTTGGATGAAGCTCCCACAGTCAAGAAAAGATTGGACTGCCATCTGCCAAAAATAATGTAAGGTCTCCTTAGGCGTGGGGTTGGACTAGATGACCTTCATTGTGTTACAATCTTATCCATGGCTATCCTCTGCCCGGTATTGTGAACGTCGTCAGTATTTAGTTGTTCATCTATAATTTACTGGGAAGGGAGAAAAAAATATATCAGGATGATTACCTATTTTTTTTTCCTGTCTAGAGTGGCATAGATTAATTATCCCATAGCTCTGTAAAAGTATGCACCGTATTAATAGGTCACCCTCTGTTCTCAAGCTTTCTGCAAGTTTTCCGCATATATATCCATTTTTGATTAGGACCCAAATCCCAAATTGCCCTTCCTGACTATATTTGTGGTGCTGTGTAATTAACATTTTGTTGGTTTTAAAACATAATGAGAAATCCAGGAGGAGAGCCAGAGGTCCACTCCTTGGAATAACCCTGAACATTTCAACGTAGTGCATTTCTGACCCCTTTCCCCCCAAAAAAAACATACCACCCTACGGTCAAGTCTTTTCATTGAGATGTAAGAAGGATTCACATTGTTTTACAATCAGAACAAATGCTTGCCTGTTATGTTAAGAAAGCCTGTCCTATTTTAATTAAAAATATGTTGGGTTTTTTTTTCTTCCTGGTGTTCCCTCACCCCTTTTATTTATCAACATATTGATCCATTGGCTGCAACAGGAATTTGTCAACCAGCTTGTCACCTGAGCCTGACGCTATGGGCTGAGAGAGAACTATAAGTTACCAACCCTGGTGATTATTCTAAAGGCAGCCAGATGGCTTTCATTTCTAAGGCAGAACTAGAATTCACCATTTCCCGGTGATTGGTCCAAAATCACCGAGCTGGCTTTCATTCCTAAGGCAGAACTAGAACTCACTGTCTCCTGGTGATTGGCCCAAAGTCACCCAGGCGGCTTTCCTTCCTAAGGCAGGACTAGAACTCACTGTCTCTTGGTGATTGGCCTTCGGAATACCATACCACTCAAAATTAAGCCGACTCTTAATTTCAGGCTCACCTTTCAGAAAACTTTGAAGACCTGACTGTCTTCCTGTGCATGGGGCTTGGGAGAGTAATTGAGTCTTACCTTTCCTGTGGATGGGTTTTTTGGCAGTGTCTTTGTAATTGGTCATGATGGCTATTTTTTATATTATATTGTTTAACCGTTGTTAGCTACCCAGACAAACATTAGTGAAATAGATGGCTATATAACTCACACCCACACCTAATCAATCAATCAACCAACCAATGAAAACACACGTTGCATACATACATTCTTCCCTTGATGGGCAACTCATATAATCAAAGAATCCCTCCTGATGTTCAGCTGAAATTTCATTTCTCGTAGTTTTAATCCTCTGGTTCTAGTCCTGTCCTCTGGGGAATTAGATGATAAGGCCATTCAGATATTTGCTATCACATCACCTGAAATGTTAACCATTCCTTTTAAGATGTCCTTTCGAAATTCTTCATCATTTCAGGACCCTGGACAGCATCCCGGAATTCAGGGGGGAGCTGGTTAAAGGTTGTGTCATTCATAAACAAACAAGTAGACACACCTCTGTTTAAACCTGTATAGTTGAATCATCAACCTAGAACGCAGGAGAAATTACCTGACAGAACAATTAATCTGTCAGTCATCCTTCATCTTCTCCCCAAAACATTAGGGTAGTCAATTGTATTTTATCAATGTTTCTCGACTTCAGCCATTTTAAGATGGATTTAAACTTCCAGAATTCTGTGAGTTGAAGTCCAGTCATCTTAAAATTGCCCGGTTTCGGGTCGAGAGGACCCCCGACAGCACCCTGGAGCTCAGTGGAGCTGGTTAAAGTTTTTAAGATAGATTCATGTTAATGTCAGAGTTCCAAGTAACACCCCCAACGAAAGAAAACTCTGAGGCTTGAGGTTCTCCAAAGTTCCATTTTATTAGATGTGACATATTGACACATCTGGAAAACCCGAATCGGAAAGATTCTGGTTTTCCACACCCAAAAGAAAGCCCAAGTCCCTTTCCCCAGGATCCACATGTCCATCACATGGTCCAATTAAAGAACCATCCCAACTGGAGATGTCTCCCAGACACACCCCTCCAGGTGCAGGGCAGAGTGACCTTGACTCTCAGAGAAAGGAACGTTGTTATGACTATATATCTCCCTAGCTCCATGCAATTCCCCCTCCCAATTTCCCACAGCACCAAATGCGGCAGGCCTGAAGATCCAAGGCCCCAAAAAACTGTTTCCAAGCCTGACACCTGGTTTTTTTCCCTGAACGAACTTCCATTTGTCACTGTCTGTTTTGAAATTATGCCGGAACCCACCTATGTTTAATATAAAGACATTCTCATTTGTCTTACGGTTAATGCTGAAAGTATTAGGAGTCCCGCTTGACACTGTAATAAATGGGGGGGGGGCTTTTTTCTCCCCCTATTGTTTAGTTTATCACAGTGTCAAGTGGAAATCATAATACTTTCAGCATTAAGTGTAAGATGAATGAGAGAAGGTGTTTTTTTTTAATATTAAACTGGGGTGCTTAGCTGAGATTTCTGTTGGGAAATTTGTCAAGGAAATGCTGATCAGTAATTTTGAAACCGAATCTGGACATCTGATAACAGTGTCAGGTTTCCTGAGAAGTGTATAGAATAGGTTGAGTTTCTTGCCTGTCCTTTCTCCTCTCTACGCACAATCCTCAAACTTCTCTAGATGGTTTGAAGACTTTCTTCCCCGCCCCTGGAACTATAATGGTCACAACTTATGAGCACAATTGACACCAGAATTTCCGTTGCTAAGGAAGGTGATGGTTGAGGGAGTCATCCCTGATTTTACAACAATTTTTGTTACGGTTGTTAAGTGAAATAGAATAGAATGGAATAGAATAAGGAATGGAATGGAATAAGGAATAGAATGGAATAAGGAATAGAATGGAATAAGGAATGGAATGGAATATAAAATGTATGAATGGAATGGAATGGAATGGAATATAAAATGTATGAATGGAATGGAATGGAATGGAATAGAATATAAAATGTATGAATGGAATGGAATGGAATAGAATAGAATATAAAATGTATGAATGGATGCTGGTAGGCAGATTTTTTTTTTCTTATTTTCCTCCCCAAAAACTAAGGTGCATCTTATACTCCAGTGCA
>JANHGD010003745.1:8131-22850 GCA_027560375.1 Imantodes cenchoa | reverse complement strand
GAGCTGACAGAGGGCAACGTCTCATGTGCCCTCCGATATGGCTCCGCGTGCCACCTGTGGCATGCGTGCCATAGGTTTGTCATCACGGGCCTAGAGTATGTGGGCTGAGGCAATAGATGAATCTCATAAATAAATAAAAGTCTTTATTTTGGGCCCTACCTCCTGTGAGAGGTGTGGCCCCTTAAAGGCTGTGGGTCCCCTCCCCCTGAAGTTGTGCTAAAGCATAGTATAAAGCAGGGGTAGATTCCAGTTTTCGTTGCTGCTGGTTTGCTCAGTGCTAAATTCAAATTCTGTGCATGCGCAAAGCAAAAAACAGCTTCTGCGCATGTGCAGAAGCAAAAGCAAGATGGTGGTGCCTATGCTGCCACCGAGAGAGCCAGTTTGGGGGCATGGCAGGTCTGGGTCACTGCCGGTTCCAGCAACTCAGGCCGTCAAATTACTACTGGTTCCGTAGAACCGGTCCAACCTGGGAGGACCCCACCTCTGGTATATAGCCTCTATCAGGGGTGGGGAAAGCAGGGCAGGGGGTTAGAATTCTGTTTCTGTGATTCTGCCCTTCATTCAGTCAGAGGAATCCAGCTTTGCTGGTGAGGACTAAATACGGCTTCTTCACTGGCCATTTTTCTTTCATGAAAACCGGTTGTCAAAAATCAAAGAGGAGTTATTTCTAGGAGATGTGCAACAACTACAGCTCCCGTAATGTCTAGCTGACATGGAAATCAGAGGAATTGAATTTTAATCCCTTTACAAGGCATCCAGGTTGGGGAAGATTGCTTGAGTTCATTGATGACATAAACATTTGCTGGCAGCTTTTAAAGAAGAGCATGGAATACAAATACTGTCAGGCCAAGACAGTATTGGGACCTACGGCCAATTTAAAGGAGGCCAAGAAAAGCAATTGGGCTTGAACCTCCAGCTCAAAGTAGCTTCAAGTATAGGGAATTATGCAACTTCTGTTTCTTTTTCTTCTTCTCAAGTTATGCTTCTTTGGGGCAGGGGCAGTTGGGTAATGGTGTGTTTTATTCGAATACGCCATCTTTTTAAATATTGATTTGACTAAGGGCCTCTAAACATAAAAGTGGCCCAATCCTTACTGAATCATTCAGGGGGCTGCCCTAAGATTTCTTAGTTGGCTTCTTTATTTGCCTTCTTTATTATTTTTGTGGGTGCAATTAGCACCGCTTGCAGCTCACAGAACTGTTCTGCTGGCTGGTAGCCATCACTAACAATAGTAGCAGGTTCTTTAAAAAATAATAAAACCATAAAGACTAGAAACTTCATTTTTAAAAGAAACTTGGCATTTATATTATTCCTACCCTGCCGGCCTTCAGAAAAACTGTTAAAGCTTGGCTTTGGCGCCAGGCCTGGGGCCATTGATTTTTCCAGCTGAGTGTATGGCCCCTGGATGAATGAGGAATGAATGACGAATGTATGTATTTGTGTATTTTTTTTAAATATTATTGGGATTGGGTTTTTTAATTGTGTATTTCTACTGTATTTATATATATGTTGTTAGCCGCCCTGAGTCCTTAGGGATGGGGCAGCATAGAAATCCCAATAAACTTAAACTTAAACCACTTGGGCTACTGTATATAAGATGTGGAACTTAAATGCTGGTTGCTTTTTAAGTGGTGGGAGGGGAAAGGGAGAAGGAACATTATTATTATTAATTTAATTAATTATTAACATCACACTAATAATTACGGAAGGAGTTATTATAAGCATTCATTTCTTATCAAAAAAGTCCCATGTACCTATTCTATTTATACCTGAAAACAGTCGCATCTTTAGCTGTACTTTTCTTTTCTCCTTTTTTGGCAAATATAGCCTTTGATTCAGAAATATTTTAATAGGAAACTTCTGTTATCTACTTACAAATAAAGCCAACACTGAAAAGTGGAATTAATGAGATTAGGCTGCTGCAGTCAATCAACCAACATACAGTTCATTTAATACTGCAATGCTATGAGGAAACATATTAAAACATAATATGGTTTCTTGAACTTGAAACTCTTCTGTCAGAAAAGTGCAAACCGCTTCTGGAAAACTTTGCCAAGAAAACCGCAACAACTAGTTGAGGCGGTCTCAGAGAATTGGACAAGATGAATGGGGGGAAAAATGCCTATCCTAAACTAATTTTTTTGCAGTATTATAACAGAGTGCACACAGTATGAAGGCATTTCCATTGCTTAATTCAACATTATTTGTAATTTTTTTTCTCCTAGGGATCAGAGACATTTAAGAGCTACATTTAGCTGGAGGGAACACGAAGACTTACAGAGAGAGAGAGAGAGAGAGAGAATGAGAGGAAAAACAGAATAACCCTAATTTTTTGGTTTACACACCTTGGTCATTCCCACCATAAATCTCAGTTAAATTAGGGAAGGCACAAATCTGAAACATACCACGTGGTTGCCTGGAAAACAGAGAGGAAGAGAGAAACAAACAAACAAATAAAAACCCCAACTTTCTTATATATGATCTGATTTCTTTTGTGTTTTAAAATCAAAAGTACCATCTTCTGGCCAAATGTGTCCTTAATTTCTTGCTCAATCTCTTTTCATACCAGCTAGGACGGGCACTTGCCTCTCATCATATGATGCCAGCAAAATCATCTAGTGGGGATCCAGGTCTGTCCCTCGAGCTACAGTTCCCCATGACTCCTTCAGATGTGGGGCTCTACCTGCTGTAGCACCTGCTGCTTCTAGCCTACCAGTTTTCGGGCAACTCTGTCCCGGTGGGGACTTTGCCTGTTCCTGACAAAGTAAGGGCACCCCCGCTCCCTTTCACACCATTCTGCCTTTACCCACTCGGCTTCCTTTCTCTTCTTGCATACCATATGTAACTATCCTAATCATACTTAGTTTTGTGTTACGAAGACCAGGAACTCAGACAAAAAATAGAGATCTGACTGCTAGGCTATTTAATGTAAAACATTGCTGCATTCCATTCATTTACTTTTATTATTTGGATCTTCCTACCAAGAAGTCACGAATGAAAAGACAGCGCCCGTGCTTTCATGTTTCCCTAATAAACTGGGGACTTTAAACTAAAAAAAAAACCCTGGTTGCCATTTTGACGTATAATAAGTGCAATATATCATGACAATAGTTGGAAATTGATTACCATTATGCAAAGTGTCAAGACTGATTCCAAATTTCTCTTTACACTACAGTATAAGCTGCTAACCCACTCTACCCCCCCCCAAAAAAAAGAAAGCGGAAAAGAGAAGTATGGCAGGAGCTAAAAACCTTGATTCACCTCTCATTAAAAGTTCTCAGGCAGTTTGGATTCCTTAACTTAATTCCCTAACTTATTTGCAGTTTTAAAAAAATGCTTTAAATTATTATAAAATGAAGCTTTTATGTTTATATCACTAGGGCAACTGTGAACTAATCATAACAGTTGTACCATTTTAATATGAGAGTCCTATACACAAATAATACAAACAACACCTGCTCTTTACTATAATTGCCAGTCTTTAGACCTACCATTTATTATTTTTTTCTTTCCCAAAATTTAAGAACAGAAGCTGAACAAACGACGTCCAAATGTTTATACCCCGTGACTGTCAAAAACTTAACTAGTTAAACTGAAGAACCACTCTATGTCAGAAACTGAAATTATGGACAGCTACATCCAAATTTCTAACGTTTTTACCGTTCCCATCCTTTCTCCTCAGCAGCAGTCTACCCACACACATACATTTTTCACACAGCATAGTTGATAGAACAGTATGACAGACTTCTGACACTGAACTAAATTTGTCTAGCTGCCACTGGCAACTTATTCATAGCCAGTGTCTCCAGAAGAATGTGCAATTAATAGCTACCAAGCTCTCCTTATTATGTAATCCTGGAGATTTCAATTATTCTTGGAGGGGTTTTTTGTGCTTCAAAGTACAACTCTTTAAAAAAAAATACTTAGTGAAGTACAAATGTTGATCTCTTCTTTAAAAAAAAAAAGTGAAATGAAATGAAACGTGCAGAAAACACTGAACCCAAAAAAGAACTGATCTAATTGTGGATAGATTAAAATGTCAGATTGATTTAAGGAAGCTTTTCTCCAAATCTGTTAATTGCTGGCTTATGTTCTACTGATATATAGCACTTCCATAATTCTTTTAACCTTTCTTTCTCTACAGCTTTTTACATCTAACTTTGTATTATTCCTGACATGTCATGCTTTTGAATCCATTGTGAAGTTGCATGGTTTGCATACTTGAGAGTTTAACTTTCATTTGTTTTGTTGCCTTGTACATAAAGCAAAAAAATTACCCAGGGACTTTTTCAGGATTCTGGTGCATGGATTATATAATGCCTTATCTAGGCATTTAGTTTCGGGGAAATGAGGGGAAAAAAATCTGAATTCAGACAAGTTCACTGTGAAAACCATGACAACAATTTGTACTCTTGCTTTATTATTGCATCTGGCATGGTCACTCTTGGAAATTCAATCTATTATCGTTGCTAGGCATCAGTTGCTGTGCAACCTAAAAGGGTATGTTGTGCGTTTAGACTAAGAAGCATTAATAAACCTGTAGGCCTCTGTCTACAGTTCTAAACAGCATGGCCCAAACCTTAAAGTGCTTGGTGCGTAGTCAGTATACTTCAAACCGTATACTGGGATCTAACAAAATGGGGACTGAAAGAGGAATATGCAATTTCAGTATACTCTAAATAATATAATTCTATTTCTTTAAATGCTTGTTGTGATTTGCTAAGAGTATATCTGGGTTCCAAACCTTTAAAAATGACCATATTGAAACATAAATTCCAATATGCCTTGAAACTACTTTCACGTCTAAGTACATAACACATGCGCGCATTAGAATTTTTAGAAGTGGCTATGCTCTATAAAGCAACTGTAAAAACCGTCAATTCTTCAGTTATTACCAAACTAGACAAAATATCATTTTTGTCTCACGTGAGTTAACTTTAGTTAAGTTTGGACAGGGTGGGAGAAAAAAAAGTTAAAAAGTTGTTTCATATATTTCATCAACCACTTATAATTTTACATTAGAAAGATCAACTACTTCTGAGATCCTTGGCACATATCGAAGACTTGGTAAAATTAGCTTCTCAGCTGCCCACAATATACTTAAAAGAAGCAAGAGAGGTACCAGAGCATTTCCAATCCAAGGTCAAATGCATAAATGATCCTGTTTCTCCTGTGAAGGATAAAATCATTTCAATCTTTTAGCAATGGAAGTATCTATCCCAATTATGGTCATAAGTTGGGGGGATTACCTGTATAAGTAAAAGTGAACAGTCTCAGAAAAAAGTCAGTGTAATTTTTGCCATTCAAGAAATGGGCGGGGGGAATCAAAACTAAATCATCAATAAATCATAATTTCAAATTTTATACAGAGCAAATTTTCTATATTATTTGTACAGAAACTGGATGTAGCCACTACATTAAGTAGCAACATCTTTGATTACTAGGGAACAAACTATAAATATCTAAAGACTGCATATGTATACAGTATACATTAGATTTTAATGCTGCAAATTGTGTTATATAAAAATCTTCATTCGGTTGAATTTACCAAAATGGAAGAGCAGTTTTTTTCTCAAATAATTTAATTTTAAAGAGAAAGAGTGTCCTAGATTTCTTCAGTATATGCTAATAGAGTCACTGGGGTTTTTTTCTGCTTAATCCTCCTTCAGAATAAGTAAAACATTGTCTTCAAAAATGTGTTATTTTTTTCAAGGGGAAAAAATATTTAACCGAAGTCATTTTCAACTGGTGTAAGCACTTCCCAAATGTTCCATTGGGAAAAAAACCAATAGGAAGTCCTTGTTTAATAATCACTCATTCAGTGACCATTTGAGATTCCGATGGTATTAAATGAGAAGATGTATGACCAGTCCTTATACTGGCCATCACAGCAATCATGTGGTTGTAATTTCAGTGCTTGGCAATTACCGGTAGCTCGCAATTACATTGACTGCAGTATCTTGTATCATGTGATTGTCATTGGTAACTTTCAGTCCAGCTTCTGGCAAGCAAAGTCAATGAGGAAGCTGACAAGAGGCCGCATATAATGATCATGTGACATTGCGGCTTATGAGCACTTGGGATTCACTTAACAACAGCCACTGCTGCAACTGCCATTGTACCTTAGTGCAGTCATGTGAGTCGTGCTCTACAACCACACCACTTAGCAGCAGAGTTGCCAGTCCCAATTACCATTGTAAATCAACCACCTGTATTGGAAAAATCTTGGGATTTTTTTAATACAGGGGTTGGAAGGAAAGGAGGAAAAAAAGCAGCTTTAAATATTTTTCTGAGGGTTTCTTACCCAGGTTTTCCCATCTCATATTATTATTGTTGCCATGTTTGCAACTACGTGTCTTTTATTTTTCACTATTTTCCAGTCTCCAGGTATGAAGCGAAGACAAATGGGTTGTGCCTCCAAAGGTTCTGAACTATGACACCCATATTCTTCAGCCGGAATGACCAACAACAAAGAATTTCAATAGCTGAAATCCAAAACAATGGAAAGATGGATGTCAGGTTGCCCATAACTGAGCTAAGATAATACCTATTAATTCAGGTTTGCCAATTCTGACAGCAGATTAAAATATGTTAAAACTAAATGATTCAGTGCCTTTCTTTTTAGAATAGTGAGCAAAAAAGTATTGTTCAATATAATAAAAATAGTATAAGACAAGAGTAAAACAGGAACATAAAAATATATTAATATCGGACTACTCCTTTATGAAAACAAATCAACAAATGGAAAACAAAAAAACAAAAAAAACCACCCTAGACTGCAGAAGGCTCCAGTTCGAATAATATCTCTTTATTAGAAATCGTCTTTTGAAATCCCTAGAAGAAAAGATTCCATGAGAGCCAAGAAAATAAACTGACAGCATATATATTGATTAGAAGCCTTCCACATGGATTTATGGAGAATAAATTTCAGACCAATTTCTCCCCTAATTCAGAATGGTGGCTTTGAAAGAAATCAGAAATACGGTAGATTTAAAATACATTTTGATTTCATCAGAGCTTCTGATCGTTCCACATGATTGTACCACAAGTACATTGGAGAAAAGTAATTAAAAATGTTATCATAAGATGGGCACACAGCTGGCTAAGAAGCTGTAGTGCCCAAGAGGGCTAATTAAAGGATCACTGTCAAGCTGGGAGGAAGTAAAAGTAATGCTTCAGTTCACAGGGATCTGTCTTAGGTTCAAGGCTGTTCAACATCTCCATTAATTACTCAGATAAAGATTTGGAGAATACTTATTAAAATTTCAGGAGACTCAGAAATTGGAAAAATTGCAGACACTGCAAGGATGATAATTCATAAACAGATCTGAAAAGATTAGAGCTTTGGGCTATGAATGACAAACTGAAACTAAAGAATATTAAGTACTGGACATTAAAAAGAACCTATAAATACGACATGAAAAAATAATGACAATATTTGAGTATCCAAGAAAATAACTTTTTAAACAAAAAATATTTTGTATTATTTTTAATCAGGTAACTACATTTTCATAAATGCATATAGAGAAATAAATTAAAAGTTTACAGATCTACTACAACGTAACTAAAAAGAGAACTGCTACACATATGAAAATTTGACACACACATATATATATAATATACAAGAATTATAGTGTTTTGCTATTGAAATAAACCATAAAATCCATCCAGGTTTGATAAAATTGTACTTTCTGACTCTGAAGTGTTATTAATTTAATTTTGTAATTTTTATAATGCAACCATTTAAGAGTCCTGATAAATCCAGAACTCAGTTGTTATGTTATCTTGAGTTTTCCACTGTTGCACAATTAGTATTTTGACAGCTAAGATTAATAAATATATAATAAGTTATTTTTCAGCTTTTGATTTGGTCTGTAAATAAATGCAGTAAGCCTAGCTCTGGCGAGTATTAAATTCTTTGATTAGTGATAGCATCTATCTCCCCCAAAATATTATGCTAGAAGAATGTAATTTCATCCATAACCACCATAAATAAAAAAAGATCCTTTTGGTCAATATTGCTAACATTTGAAAGAATAATTTACACACACACACACACACACACACACACACACACACCACGAATGAAGTGTATACGTGTACCAGGATAATATTGCAATATCCAATCTGGGTTGGTCATCGGGACCAGAAATTTTGTCTTCCGAGTTTTTGGACTAGTGTTTTTGGACTCTGTTTCTGAATTTTTGGACTAGCGCTAGAGAGAAATTCTCTGAAGCTGGGCTAGTGACCAACCCAGATTGGATCCTGAAACACACATACCAGCCTAACAGGAATCAAATACCAAAAGATGTATAATCTTCTATTGCATTTCTTGTCCTGAAGGTGAAATAAATCTACCCAGATTCCATAACTTCTGCCAATTGGTCTTCTTTATGGAATTACCAGTATCAGTTTCCTTTAAACCAGGGTGTCAAACTCAAGGCCCACGAGCCAGATTCAGGTCTTGCACGCGACCTCCCCAAGCTCAATTTTTGCTGGCAGAGGGCGACCAAAAACAGAGCCTCGATGAGTGATGCCGATCTGACCATGCCCCCCTCCCCCACCCTCCCAAAGTCAAACACTTCCCTGATGTGTTTGACACGCCTGCTTTAAACCATAGGGTGGAGCCCCTATTTCTGATTGCAGTAATATCTTAAATATTTTGGAAATTGTTCTTTTGGTTGTAGTAAATAAAGAAGTATTAAATTCTTGAAATTGATATATGGCCTTGTTGAATCTCTAATATTTCTGTTGCTCAAAAGAGATTTAATTTGATAGCAGAAGAGCCATGGTAACCTCTCACTTATGAATTGCTCATTCTGATCTTTATTAAAAGATTTCCTATTATTATAAACATATTATAAACATAAACATATATTATTATTATTATTATAAACACTTTAAACGTTTAGTTTAAAGATTATATTATCTTCTTAAATGTTAAAAAAAACCCTGTGCAAAGATTTCAGATGAATTACCAGAAACGTCCTATGCAAAATGTAATATCAAACATAATGTTGTCAATCACTGAGTGATTAGATAACTATGAAGGAAATAAGACTACTTTAAAGTAATCAATTCAATCAAACAACTATAGCCTACTATGAAAAAGTAGGTTTGAATGTCAATTATTTTGCTGGATCAAGAACTATGCATCTAACTGGATACAGATTTCCTCCTGAACTATAATGTTCATATCGGGGGCAGGATTGGGGGGAAGCATCACATGCAATTCTTATTTATTTGAAGTATAAATGATGAGTTGTCAAGCTTTTGCAAAATGGGCCAAAGTACAAATATGGTATATAAAGGACAACCCAAGAGAATAGGTCCACACCTTTAAATACTTGGGAGTGTTTTTCCATCCCAAAGGAACCTCGAGGACTTGTTGTCATTATGTTTCCCAGCTGACATGAAGATCTGCAACAGCCCTCAAGTGACTTATTTTTAATGAAAGGACGTGAACTGGCAGCCTTGACATTTTCTATGCTAAAAACTTTGCCAAGCATTATATGGAGCTCAGGTAGATCTCTATGCAGGAACGAACTCTCTAGAGGTGATTTCTGATGCCTACATTTGCTTCACTCAGAGGTGTTATTTAAAGCAAATGAACAAATGAATAAATGAATGTATGCACACATGAATGAAGGAATCTCTTCTCCTGAGTGCTCCTGGGAGACTCCAAGAATGGCTTAACTCATCTGTTCTGCTTAGAGACCGAGCTATCAAACTTATGTCCCCGTCTCGTTCCTCTCTGGCCCACTTTCGGCTCGGTCTCAGCTTAGAAGAGATGTGTCAAACTGCATTCTTGGACTAAAGATCTCAGGAACAGGTCATAGTGTTCAATTTCTAGAAATATTTCAGGAGTGCAGTGGCTTGCCGCGCACGCTCCAAAATTGTTTTTTCTTTTTCCTTTCTTTCGGCGGCAGAAGCTTTGGGCTTGTTCTCGGCAGCCGCAGCATCGCCTTTCAACATTTCAGTGCGGTCAGGCGAGTGTGCTGATTAAATCCGATTCTCGGCACAGCCACCACCACCGTTTTTCCCGTGCAGCTGCTTCCTGAAGAGCAGAGTCCCTGCCTAGCTTCACCTAGGCATATTCGGAGGAAGCTTGCAGAGCTGTGGCAGTGGTTCTCGCTGCCCTTGTCTCTTGCCTCAGAGCTGCCTGCTACTGTGGAGTCCCTGCCTGATCTTTGATAGGCACATCATAGGAAGCTGGTAGATCCATGGCAGTGATTCTCACTGCCCTTGCCTCTGGCCTCATCTTCAGAGCTTCCTTAAGTGCGGAGTACCTGCCTAGTCTCGCCTAGGCACACCCATGAGGAGAGCTTCTCTAATCTTGCTTGCCCTGTCCGTTTAACTGTCAACAAAATGGCGGAGAGCGCCTCTACTCAGAAAGGCAGCTCTGCCCAAATCTGGCATTAAAGCTCCCAGTTCCCAGAAGACCACACAGGCTTCTGAATGAGAGACACAGAGAAGGCAAAAAGCATTGGACAAGCAATTTGCAAGGGTGCAAAAGGAATTAGATACTCAAAGTGAGCCCTCAGCTTCTCATTTGACAGAAGCTGCAAGTTCCCACTCTTTTCTCGGTGAGTAGTTACTACGTGGTACTATGTGGAATAAGCCTTGCTACAAAGCTCAGAGTCTACTGAGCAGTAGTGCTAACTACCCTGTTGTATGCCAGTGTATGTTGTATGCCAGTGAGACTTGGACCGTATACAGGAGACATGCTAGGCAATTGAACCAATTCCACATGACCTGCCTCCATAGAATTCTGAGGATCCGGTGGCAGGATAAGGTGCCAGACACAGAAGTCCTCCCCAGAACAGGCCTTCCATCAATTCCCACCTTGCTGATAAAACCCCAGACACGCTGGGCAGGCCATGTTGCTAGGATGCCAGACCATCACATCCTTAAACAGCTCCTCTATGGTGAGCTGTCTAAGGAAAGCGATCACACGGGGGACAAAGGAAGTGATACAAAGACATGTTGAAAGCCTCCTTCAAATCCCTCAGTATCGACACCACTTCCTGGGAAACCCTGGCACAAGATCGATCAACATGGAGCATGCTGATCCACCAAGGCTGCCAGACATCTGAGGACAGAAGAACAATCATAGCAGAAGAGAAGGAAGCACTCCGCAAAGCCGGAACTGCAAATGCTGTGATAATGGTGCCTACACATCTGCCTAACATGTGACAGAACATTTCGTGCCCGTATAGACCTTACCAGCCACCTGTGGACACATCGTGGACAGCCCACAACCTGTTAGATGTCAAGGTCCTCTTCGAACACAATGGATGAACATCAGTTACCTCCTTCAGAGGCTGAAATTCCTATAGCATGGTCACCAGGGGGTGCTCCAGAGCAGGAATTTCCCTTAGCCTCACAAGTAGGCAATGATACTGATCTCAATCCCTTTTTCTGCCCAGCAACAAGATTCCAGTGCCAGAAGGAATCAAGTAGAGGCTTCATTTACACCAACAGCAGTTGGATTAAAGCAAGACAATGCTTCAATTTCTCATTTACCAGGAGAATTGAAATCCTTAATAGCCCAGGCTATTTCTCAGGGGATAGCTACTGGGCTACAACGGTCACAAGCTCCTGCGTTTGACAGCTTCCATCAGGGGATGCAAGTGGCTAGGGATAGACCCCTTTGGCAGGGCTCTGTATCCCCCAACCCCTCTATAGACAGCGAGGACTCACTGCTTCGAGAGGAGGGCCAGGGAGAGGCAGAGTTATCTGAGAATGAAGGTCTAAAGCCCGAAATCCCGGCCTCTACCAGTCTCTTTCCCTCTGCCACCTTTAAATCACTGTTGCATAAAGCCAAGGTCATGTCAGGAATCGGCGTGATTCCCACAACTCTTTGTAAATGTTGTTCAAAAGTGCTGGGCTCAGCCTGCCTCCTTTCCCAACCCAGGTGGCTATCACAGGTGCTTTTATAACCTGGCTCCAGAAATGGCTGAAGCGCTTCCGTTATCCAAGGTAGACGGACCAGTAGCTTCCCTTGTGTCTCCCTCCCTTGTCTCTGGCGACATAGCTGAGGGGCTAAAGACCAAGGATAAAGAAGTTGAGCAAACCTTACGCAAGACTCATCTGGTGGCAGCCTGGGCCATAAAAGCGGCCTCTGTGGCCTCTTTTTTCAACCGGACTTCCCTCCTTTGGCTGCAGAACAGAGGGTTCTATCACATCAGATCCATCTCCATCAGGACCTCAGTAAACTTATAGCAGCTTCTCGATGGACGCCATCTTGAGCGCCGCACAGTATGCCTCCAGTGCCTCTTCATCCATTACCTCTAAGAGAATGCTTTGGCTCCGCTATTGGCAGGCAGATGCCAAATCAAAGTGGAGGCTAGCATCTGCCCTCATACAGGTGGCATGCTTTTTTGGGATGCCCTTGAGCCTGTTCTTATAAAGAATAAGGATAAACAGAAGGTCCTCCTGTCCTCGTTTAGGAGGACAGATAGACATCTGTCCCCCTATTACTGCAGGACGACCTTTCAGGCGCCGGAGATGGAATTTCTTCAACATCAGAGATTCCCTTCTCAGGGGTACGATCGCCAACCTGACAGGGTGGGGTTTCGCTCCCAGCCCAGACAGCAACCCCTGTTCAAACAGCCCTTTCAAGGACAGGAAGCCGCTCCTTTCAAGACCACGATGACCATCACTCAGTTCCTCCCATTGGTGGCCAGCTAGCTCTATTCGCAGACCAATGGGAGTTGATTATGAAGGACAATTGGGTATTCAACACCGTGAGGTTGGGCCTCTGTCTGGAATTTCTCTCCACACCCCAAATCATTTTGTTCGCTGCCCTGTCCCAACGCACAACATCAAGCTGGGGCTCATGGAGACCACCATCCAACACCTGTTGGAAATCCAGGCCATTGAAGCAGTCCCGGAGAATCAGGTGGGACAGGGTTTTTACTCCATACTTTTTGTCATTCCAAAGCACTTGGGGGAGTGGAGAGCAATTTTAGATCTAAAGAAAATAAACTGGCATCTGGTCTACAAGAAATTCAAAATGAGTACCCTCCTTTCCATCCTGGAGGGCATTCGAGAGGGCAACTCCCTGGCCTCCATCGACCTAACCGAGACCTATCTCCATGTGCCGATCCTCCTGGCACATTGCCAACTTCTTCGATTCTGCTTCAAACGAATTCATCTTCAATATTGGGCATTGCCTTTCAGCCTGGCGTCAGTCCCCAGAGCCTTCAGCAAGGTGCTGGCAGCACTGGCTGTGTACCTCCGGTCAATGCCGGTACATCTTCAATGCTACTTAGATGACATTCTTGTCCAAGCAGACTCTCCTTCAAGAGCAGCAAAGGACTTACCACTGACAATCAGGACTTTACAGGACCACAGCTTCTCTGTCAACTTTCAGAAAAGCCATCTAGTCCTCACTACGAGACTCTTACATGTAGGAGCGGTCATCGACATCTCCCTAGGCCAGGTGTTCCTCTCCCAGGAATGCAGAGCCAACCTAGTGGCCCTGGTCCACAAAATACGACAAGAAGGCACAGGCCTGCTAGGAAAGATGATATTATGCATCTCAATAGTGCCCTGGGCTTGGCTGCAGCCCCTCCTCTGAACTGGTTCCTGCTCCCATACCAGCGGGGGTGGGGGTGGGGGTGCAGCAGGTCAGCCGCCCAGAGGTATTACATGGTGGACATCCTCAGCCCTAGACAAAAGCTCAGTCTTCAAAGAGCCTAGTCAAATCTCCGTCACATTGGACGCCAGCCTTTTCGGCTGGGGCGCCCATCTTCAACATCACATAGTTCATAGCATTATAGCAAAATATTGTCTGGTGAATGGGGTTCCAATGCAAATTGGGTTTCAACTGATAAAAAGTGTCCCACAATGATAGTGTACAATTTTATCCATGTTGCAATAAAATAAATGGATCCTGCTTTAGATGATCTCAGGTTTGCCAGACAAAATCAGCTGCATCCATGTTTTCCCCTCATTTCAGGCAATAACAGGTTTTTTTTCTAACCTGGCAACTTTAAGATGTGGGGACTTCAACTCCCACAATTTCCTAGTCAGCATTCTGACTGAGGAATTCTGAGAGTTAAAGTCCATGAATCTTAAAGTTGTGAAGTTGGAAAAACACTTCTCTAAACAGTGTTCACTGTTTCCTCAAAATAAAGGGAGGAGGAGTTATTTACTTTTATATATTACTTTGGGGCATTTTTCCTTTAAAATAGATCAAAATACGATTAATAAAACTTAAGCTTTATATTTATCTTGCATAGTAGTTTCTAAAATAAGTTTTAGTAGTGTATGTATTACATTTTACATTTAGTGACTGCAGACAGTCCTCACTTAACAACAGTGATTGGGACTAGAATTTCCATTACTAAGTGATCAAATGGTAAAACATGTTGTCACAGGACCATATTGCTTAGCGACAGCAATCCCAGAATCCATTGCTGTCCTTACGTGAAGCCCTCACATGACTGCAATTTGCGACTTCCTGCTGACTTCCAACAAGCAAAGTCAATGGGGAACCCAGCAGGAAATTGCAAGTTTAGGGCAGCTTATAACTAGGCTAGCGGGTAGATAAATGCTATGCAGTGTGTCTGAGTGGAGTAGGGGATCCTATAGCACCTTGCAATTGCAGTTGCACAGTGTTTGCATATATGCGCTATGCAGGGGTGAAATCCAGCAGGTTCCGACAGGTTCTGGAGAACCGGTAGCGGAAATTTTGAGTAGTTCAGAGAAC
>JANHGD010003744.1:0-21351 GCA_027560375.1 Imantodes cenchoa | reverse complement strand
TTGTTATAATTAAATAAGCATTTATAATTTTGTTATGTTAAATAGGTGCATTTCATATTAATAAAATAGAAGTTCTCATAATTATTTTACAAATGTATTTATATTTTTTTAAAAAATTCATATTAGTGGTCTGCGGGATTTAAAATTATGAATTTGGTGGTCCGCGGGATTATAAAATTATGACCTTGGTGGTCCCTGAGGTCCAAAAGGGACCCTTGGCCTAGATCTCTGCTCATTCAAATGACCACAACACAATAAAACATCATAAATCACTATGACCTCCACTGCTCCATTTTCCCTAGTGTGATGAGTTATTGTTTTTCCCCACCCCATATAAAGCTTTGGCTTCTTTGCAGCTGACTTTCTCTGTGCTCAGAAGTCCACAAATATTGTGTCTCTAGCCAGGGGTTACTTCTTACTGTTTCCAATCACCTTAACAGCACCCTCTGGCAGGTTGGGAGAGAAGCGAGATACTCTCTTATTTGTGTGCAAGATGAAGATAAGAAATGGTGGGAGTCTCACCAGCTGCTGGTGGTAGTTATTGTTTTAATTGTTTTGAAAACTGCAATGGAAATTAGGCCTTTGAGGTAAGGATGTATGATGCTGCTGGATGTCCTTTCTTACAAAGGTCTCAGGGCACAGTGAGTGTATTTGTGGATGCCTATCAGCTCAATAGAAAAAATAAAACACCCATTTCTACCGGTTTATAAATGCCTATTCTGACAGTCTCTAATTTACCTTGTATTGCTACTCGCTTTTCCTTGGTTCCTCAGCTGTGCTCATTTCTTCTGCCATATTTTTCTTTCTCTACTTTTGAGTTATTTGCTTGGGTTTTTTTGGGGTGGGGTGGGGCAGGAGTTGATCTCATTTTGTCTCTGTAATCTGCCATTTTCCCTCCGTCCTAAGTTTACGTTGAACTGCTTTCAGAAAAAGCTGCTCTCCTGCATAATTCTATATTCTTCTCCTGTTTTTATGGAAACTGCTAAAATTCTTCTTCTGGATCTCAACATCTGTTTCCCATATTCCCCCTGTTTTGTTTATTCTGGAGGCCCTGGTAGCATTCACAAGGTCATGTCAGATATTCCTCGTCACACTATATTGCCTATGCGTGAAATCCTCATTTTGTGTGATGCTCAAAATATATATTCATGTCATAATATCTTAATCTCTAGGAAGGATTCCACAAGCAGAAGCAAGAGAATTCACTGTCTGCTTTCTGCATTATTGTAACTAAACTGCTCAATGGGAAATGCTGGCAGTTCAAGGCTGGAAATCCATAAGGAAAGGAGGAAAAATAGAAAGGTTTAAGTTAGTTGGCATTGTAGAACTAGGGCATTCAGCCAAAGAAAGAAAGAAAAGTCAAAGGAATAAATTGCCTATCAAGGGTTGCAATTAGTTCTGTGTGAAGTTGATGTACCAATCTGAAAACGGTGTCTGTATTTTTGTGAGAATAACTGCAGAACCATTTTCAAGGTGAGATTATGAGCAAGAAGCCCCCAGGGGCCATTGCTGCCCATGCAGTAAATCCTCATTTCGAACAGACTTAATGAGAAAAAGAATTTCTTGTAAGGCATTTGGGTATTTTCACTTATTCTCCCACATCAAGACAAGGTTTCACTGTTTGGGCAGAATAAAGACAGATCATTTTGTACATGGTGGGGGCATAAATTCCTTCTGCTAAATACTCCAATACTATGGTACAGGCAAGCCAGAATTAAGAGTTTTCAGTATGCATTAATAACTTCAAGCCGAAGTTTTGTTTGGTTTTAAATAAAAACTAGATTGAGGCCTGCAAATTCCATGCTATATTTTCGGGATTCTTAGTCATGCCACATTGGACTTGACTGTTCTGTCTGGCAGGACCTGGCAAAGAAGATAGATTTCAGTTCAAGTTCAACATCCAGATTAAAATATTTGGAATCCTGAATGGCAACTAATAATGGTCAGGGGATATAGACCATCTTGCTGTTACTACCGCTATAAAACCAGTGGTATCTATAGTGTTTTCTGCAAAAAACAGATAAACGGGACAACAATAATTGTGAAATATCAAGATAAGCTTCAATAATTAAAAAAAAAAAGAACTGAAAAGTAATATCAAAAATTTGGGAAGGCTTACCTCTGTTGAAGACAAAACACGGAAACAAATCAATAATAATAACATGTGGCAAGGGAAAGGTACACAGGGCTTCATTTCCCCTGGTTTGTAATTACCAAAGAAATTATAATTGCTGTTACAGAAGTAAGAAATATCAATATCAAGGAAAAGTCCTCCAATCCACAAATGGAGTATCATCAAATACAAGGGCTTGGAAGAACCTTGGAGATCATCTAGTTCTAGTACAACCTTCAGTCCTTGCATTATGACAGCATCCACAGAGATGACTACCCAGTCTCTATTTAAACATCTCCAGTAAAGAGAGTTCTATATTTTCCAGGATAGACCATTGCACTATGAAAATTCTTAGAAAATGTTTTCGGGTAGCCAGGCCAATACTTGCAATCTAACAGCAGCTTCTTGCCCTATCTTCTTAAATAACTATGAAAAATCTGCCCTATTTTTTTTTTTACAAGATAGCCCTTTAGATATTTGATATCATGTCACCTGAGAATTTTCCTCTCCACCACCGTTTCCAACCATTCCTCATAACGTTTTACTTCCTGCTGACGTCTCATCTTGGCTGCATTCCTCTGGATAAAATCCACTTTATCAAAGCAGTGCCCAGAACTGGATGCAACCTATAAAATATGGTCTGACCAATACAGAGCAGAAATGACTGTTGCATTCCTTTGTGCATCAAAAAAGGATAAAACTATTGGCATATTGGCAGGGGTCTGCAATCTTAAACACTCAAAGAGCCACTTGGACCCGTTTCCCACAGAAAAGAAAACATCCACAAAACCTGGGTGGGCATGGTCCCCTAGCCATGCCTACCCAGCCGGTCATTAGGGCAGACAACTGGTTGTTTAAAAACACTGGGAGCCACAAAACCCTTCTGACATCTCTCTCTCTCTCTCTCTCTCTCTCTCTCTCTCTCTCTCTCTCTCTCTCATACAGAGTGGGAGAGATACTCTGTATCTCTCTCTCTTTATCTCTCTATGTCTCTCTCCCCCCCCTCTCTCTACACCCTCTTTGTATCTGTGTATTTCTCCCACTCGCCACTCTCCCACCTCGCTCTGTATTTCTCCCCACATCTCTGTCCCCTCTTTCTGTACTTCTGTGTATCTCTCTCTGTCTCTCTCCCCCTCCTCTCTACCCCCTCTCTCTGTATTTCTCTATGTCTCCCTCACCCTCTCTCCCAACTCTGTGTGTGTGTGTCTCTCTCTCACACTCTGTATTTCTCTGTGTGTTTACTCTGTGTCTCTCTCTCTCTCTGTGTATGTCTCTCTCCCACTCTCTCTGATTCTGACATGAGGAGTCGAGCAGGCCATGAGGCACTCTCACAGTGACTTGCACAGCACAGTGAACTTTAGCACATTTCACAATGGGGGAGATGGGGTCCCCTCCTCCTCTTGGAGCCCATTACAACATGGACCTACAATGTAACTCTGCCCCACTTGCCCCTAGCAACAGGATGCGGCTTACAGCCCGAAAGCCCAAAGTGGTGGGAGGCAAGGGCTGCCTTGAGTCAAATGTGGCATGAAAGCAAATATAGGGCTGCTTCACTCCTGCACTAAGGCTCCAGCCATTGCCTTGCCATGTCCCCTTGTCCCCCCAGCAGCTCTTTGGCAGAGGGCAGCGGACGCGAGCTCCAGCCCGAAGTGGTGCAAAGGCAAGTACAGGGTCACTTTAACTTTGCTCCTGCACTAAGGCTCCAACGACCCTCCTCCTCCCCTCCTCCTTCTCCTCTTGTGACCCCTGGCGATGTGGCGAGACTGGGAGGGTTGCATACAAGTGGAAAGACCCTCCTCAAGCAAGCAGTTGGACTCAGCAAACGCGCAGAAAAGTCAAACCTAGGGCAGGCGGGTGTTCGCTTGAGGAGGGTCTCCCCGCTTGTGCGCACCCTCCTGGCCCCATCACAACCAGCCAGGGGGTCATGAGAGGAGAAGGAGGGAGAGGAGGAGTAGGGTCACCCAAAGGGAAGCCTCTACCATAGCTTGCGCTCATTCCTCAGCCAGCCCGGATTTCCAAAATGTTGCCAAGAAGAAAGGAGTAGTGAAGAGCCCCAAGGAGAGCTTGCTGGCTTTCTGAGAGGGAAGACAGAGAGAGACACACACACAAACACACACACACACACGGCTTTCATTGAAAAGCATCCTTCAGGTGGCAAAAGTTCCCTGTCTATGTTTTAAAGCCACAGCTGGGTGCTGCGGGTCCATCCCCCTTTTTATCATCCCGTCCTCCCGGATCCCATTCCCATCTAGCCGGCCCTCATGATAGCGAGGCCAGCGTCAGTCATGGCTGGATCGGGCCAGTGTTTCGGGGTGGAGAGCAGGTTGCAAGCGACCGAGGCAGGTCCAGCACCAACAAGGGCTGGAAGAAGCTCCAGCAAGAGTGAGGCACCAGAGACTCAGTCTCAGTGGCTTCTCCATCCCCCGCTGTTGCCCTTACCTGCTCAGGCTAGGCAAGGAGTGACTGGGAGGGGAAGGCGAGAGGCAGGGCCAGCCAGTGATGGGATCACCCAATGGGGAGCCACAGCAGAGGGCCCAAAGAGCCGCATGCAGCTCCAGAGCCACAGGTTACAGACCCCCAGCATAGAGAAACCCACATGAATGCAACAATATGGACTAAATGTTTTATGATACATTGCTGTGAATCAAGATGTAAAATCTAATCTGTTTGGAATCTGAAGTCTGCATCTATTTTTAGGAAACATTATCTCAGTGACCATCACAACAGTGTTTTTGATGATAAATGTGTAGCTGCCCTATTGAACTGGGATACATAATATGTTAATTCTTTTAATAAGTTTTTAAAATCAATAATTTTTTTCTCTAACTAGAGTATTTAAAAAATTATCCAGAAGTGGTGTATCAGATACTGTACCTATGGTGCCTTGTAATATTGCAGGCAAGAAAACGTATAGACATGGCATTAAATGAGGAGAGTATTATTAGCGAAATAAAATGAGAAATGTCCTGTGATTTTTGTGCACTAGGTTTTCTGCAGAATTCATTATGTCTCAGCTTCCCGCTGTAAGCACAAGGTCATGGCAGATACAACTCGTCACACTATATTGCCAATGCATGAAATTCTCATTTTGCTCAACACTCCAAAATATATATTCATGTCATAATATCTTACTGTCCACTTATAGTCTGGGAGAGTCTGCCTATTATATATGCAGCATGTTGGAAGACAAATCCAGCAACAGTTCTGAGATTTCTTCCCTCTCAATACACGTGCTAACTCCTATTAGCTGAAAGTTTTACACTGAATTCTGAATGCTCTACATTAGACGTGCTTCCAAAATTGGCAACAAAAAAATGGAGGAAATAAATTTAGCTTGAACATAAATGATGCTGCTTTATGACATGTTTAGACCATCCACTTACCCCAGCACTGCCTTTGGCTAGACGTGACTAAAGGTAGGTCTAATATACAGTCAAAATGACCTTTTGATTTGGGACCAAGAGCAGAGAATTGGGAAGTATTTATTCCTTCACTCATTAGATTATTCTTATTCCTATTGCTTTCAATCAAATTCATTTGTGATAAATGATGCTGGCAGTGTAGCACGGTTAATGCAGGAGTGAAATGCAGCAGGTTCTGATAGGTTCTGGAGAACCAGTAGCAGAAATTTTGAGTAGTTTGGAGAACCAGCAAATACCACCTCTGGCTGGCCCCCGAGATTTTGCAATATTCTTCCCCCAGGAGTGGGGAGGGAATGGGGATTTTGCATTATTCTTCCCCTGCCATGCCTACCAAGCCACGCCTACCAAGCCACACCATGCCCACTAAGCCACGCCCACAGAACCAGTAGTAAAAAAAATTGGATTTCACCACTGGGTTAATGCCATAGTAAGTGTTAGTGCAGTATAACAGGGTGAAGATGTTGGTCAAAACTTGGAAAACCCAATTGTCAAGGCAGAATCAGATAGGGAAGGTAAGTGACCTTCAATTAGCCGTTATCAGCTCAATCTTCCTTATAGAGTTGAGATTGCAAGGAGATACTGTAAGAGTGCTAGATATGATGCCTTGAACTTCTACAAGAAAGGGAAAATATAATGTGATGACAAAATAAATAAAAATATTCATAATATGATCTTTGGCTAGGATTACATAACAATACAAAGTCAAAGTGAAAGGATGCATTGTTTACTGATCAAAGTACTGATTAAAAGTGGATCAAGAATAGAATGGATGAATGGATGAAGTTTTCAAGATATAATAATAGTAGTTCAGGGAATGTTTCAGGACCTCCAAAATTTTAGTTGGTAAGTTGCTAAGCAACTTTACACTTATACAAAAGTTGTTAAGCAACTTTAAATGAAAATTTTGCTATAATAGTAATTTCTTTACCAGTCAAGTTTCCCAGTTATAACAAGTTGAAATGCAAATCAAAAGTCAAAATAAATTACAGACGGTTCTGAGGAATCAATTAAATCAAATTTACCGGAAATGCTTTGGAAGGATAGGCAAATTGGAATACGGGTTCTACATCTAATATTATTATTTGTATGATAGTGACAGGCTCACAGATGCTGTCAGTCTGGAATGAGAATGTGTATGTAAGCCGCTGGAACCTAATTTTCTACCGCTTTGGCAGCAGGTTCTTGGAATCAGGACAAATGGACAGAAAACAATCTTGAGTGTTAAAATAAAAAAGTGGAGTGAGACAGCAAAGCAAGAGATGCCACATCATCAAGTGAACAAGACTAGTGGAGAAAATACCAAGAGGAACTCTACGGAAATATATGGAGTATTTGAACTTCCTGGCCTGCTAACTGGATAGAAAACCCACTACAGGAATCTCTCCTGCTTATTTTAGGACCAATCTTCAGCCTCACTGTTAATCACGGTCACCAAGTTCTACCGGTATGTGGAAGGAAAGTGTGTCTATTTCAGTGATAAGGAAGATTCAGCTCTGCACTTCATCGCTATTAGAAGTAACACTGAAAGAGTAATGTAGTGTATCATCCCTTCCCAATATGAGCAACTAAGATTCACTTTAATATTGAATACTAATTACTGCTAGACTTTTTTTACTGTAGTAGTTTACTTTGACCCTGTTTCTAATGTGCTTTAATTTACTTATGTTGATGTCTTGACCCTTTAAAGATGGTTTAATATCTGTTTAAGTTGTGTTTTTATTACTGTAAATAATCACTTTAATAGTTGGTGTCTTTGAATATGGCTGCATAGAAAAGTGTGTGTGTGGGTGTGTGGGTGGGTGTAGGGTGTGGGTGTATACACACACACATATACTGTAGACAGGGAGAGAGAGAAGTCAACTATGCCACCAAATATGTGCTACTTGGCAATGTCCCAGTTCTTTAACACTTTTTCCTCCTATAAAACTGTTTGACAATAAGTGCACAGGGAACACAGTGATAGTAATTATCCTAGCAATAAATTTTACATGTCTATATGTTTTGATCATCAGAATCTCACATCAATTAAATGAGCTGCAATTTTACCTTTAAAAAAAAGTAAGTGATGCATTACTTACAATACCATCTAATGTATATGAATGCCCTAACAGAGTCTAATCAAAAGTTGAATGGGTAGAAATGCTTAGAATTACAATGACATGAGCTTGTCAAGGGAACCAAATTGATTTCAAATAATTAGTTGTCTGTACCAGATTTAGTCATACTAAGACTAGACCCCCTGTAATGAATGGGATTTAATTTCATCATGACAAAAATTCCATCATTTTAAGCAAGTCTGCTCTGTATTCAGTTCCCCAAAACTTCATTCTTGAAATGATGTAGAAAAGGGAAGAGCAACAAGTTCTAAAAATGAGGGCTAGGACAATGATGTAGTAGTGATAGGTTTTATAAAAAATATTTTGATTTGCGTAAATATCTTTATTGTAAAGTGAGCTTAAAAGTTTTTAGCTTTAAGTTCAAGTTCAAAGTCTTTATTGTCATTGTACATCATGTATACAATGAACTTGGTTTAGCCTCTACTGGTGCAGTCCATACAAGAATGCAAGATAATATGAATAATATAAAGAATAATCCTTATACAAGTAGTTAGGAAAAAAAACCAGTCATACGTTTCCGTATGTACATCATATTCTGTGCAGCATGTAAACATGCAATTTAGAGACAGAGTTTAGAGTGATAATAAAAATAATAATAGTATTCTATACTATCTTTTCAGCTTGAGTTCTATACCTCTAGCCTTCCTCTCCTACTTTTAAACATTTTGTTAATTGTTTTGTTCTATACTTATTTTTGACCGAAATAAAGTTTGAACTGAACAGAAAGCAGTAAGTAGTATATATTCCAAAGGGATTTACAAAAGATGGCTAGTTTCTGTTGCTCCTTGTCTATAATAAAATGTGTGTTTGGTCCAAAAGTATGTTTTTAAGGCAGAAGTGTTTTAGAGGTGCTATAGCAGGAGGTAGCTGCTATAGAGAGACACAGAAAGAAAGGCACTGGAAACTTCAGAAGGGATAGGAAGGATCATAAGATAACTTTCTTGAACCTGGGGACAGCAGCAGTAAAAGGGAAGCCAGACACCATTAGGAAAAGTGGCAGGCAGGCTGGCCCACAGGCTATGAAGAGGACTAAAGATAATTCATTGGGTCACAAGCCAGAACAACCAAAATGTTCTGCTAACCTGTAGCCTATTGCAATGAATCACCTGCACTTCCAAAACACAATTTGCTCGTTTTGGCTCCCAAACAAAACATATTTCCCATCTTGTAAACATTCCTAACGTGGAACATGGAAGTTTTATTCAGAGGAAACCTATTAGCTAATATCTCTGAAGTCTCTAAATCAAATAACTAAAACAGCTCTTTTTAAAATAAGGTTAGAAATAAAGGAATATATTGCATTACAAAAAATGTATCATCAAGAAAAGAGTAAAGCCAGTGAACCATTGCTACATTTATTGGTAAGATTTTTATTTTATGCTTATTATGAGTTTTCAACAATGTGCCTCCAGCTCAATAGCAAGCATATATGTAATTACTGGTTGTTCTGAGAATATATGGTGAAATTCCAGCCTATAGAAAAGTGCTATTTGGCTATGGAATAATACACCATCATCCTTGGTCCTCCCAAAGTTTTCATTCCAGTAAGTGAGTCTTCTGCAAGACACTGAATATTTTATCTCAATTTAAAATAAAAAATATTTCATGGCAAAAGGAATATTATAAGAGGAATGGAAGGTCCTCTTTAATAGCAGTTCACAAAAACCAAGAGCTATATCATTCAAAATCAGACCATGGGCAGAAGAATATTCCACTTTTGTTTCATCTCCTTTTTGGAAGCCCTCAATTCCCTGCCTGGGTCTGTTCTTGTAGGCAACAGAGAAGACTGATAAACTGATAATGTTACATGCTCATATTCTTCCTGGGGTGTGTGGTTTTGCATTTCCAAATGCAAAAACTGCCTCCGAAATATATAAAGAATCAATGCTCAACATTTTCCTGGGTCACTAGCATTTATCCAGTAGTTTCATAAATCAATAAAGATACTGCTTTTTTTGTTCTTTGGTAGTGATGCTTGAAAAGATCCAGCCAATTCTGTGTTGCTCTGCTTTGTATCTTGAACTTTGGTGCCTAAACATTCTATGCATTTAGTTCATCACACTATAATGAAGAAGCATAGTCCAGACAAGATAGCTATAGTGAAGTGATTTTCATGTGCCCTATCCATGACAGCATGGTAGGAAATGCGAAGTATTTTATTATCAGTATCATTGCATCTTTTAGTTTTTTTTTAAATTGTAGCGTGTGTATAAGCATCATTACAACTAACCAGTACCCCAAGTGTACTTGACTGATCTCAGAAGCTAAGCAGAACAAGCTCAAATTGCTATGTTGGTAAGGGAACAACATGCCAGGTTGAAAAGTGAACAATGATATTATAACACAGCATTTTGACTTGGAAAGCAAGATGGCAGAAAGACATTTTGTACACAGCCCAGATACCTTCTTTGTATTGAACAAAATAGAATAAATATGTAATATGTTTTAGTATTAGATATTGGTAGGGTCCCTGATGCTCTGATTAGCTTGATTGTTTTCTTGTTGATGCTTGAAACTAGGTAACAAACAAGCTAATAGCAAACAACAGCCTAATGAAGGAACCACCAAGAACACTGACAGCAACATGACAGGGCAAGCCACTAGCATATAAAGAAAGCAAAACTCACTCCCTTCTAGCACTGTTAATGTTACTTAGCTTGGTAATAAAAAGTCTGCAAGAAATCAACCAAGCACACAATTCAACCTTGAGCTGCAAATTCTCTTCCATCAGTATAAGATGTCTGTTTGGTATTTTATGATAATGTTAACCTCCCCACAAGTAAAAAAAAATAGGGCTTTGGTGCTTATTCTGCAACGCAGGAAGGAAAATCACTGTAGGCTTGCTCAGAAGTTGATCTGTTTTATCACTGCAACTCCGTAATCCTGATGCTTGTGTATGACAAAGGAAGTCACAACGGTTTTGATTGACCCAACTGAACCTCACTGGGAGAACCAAAACGCCCGGCACGCCTCATCCCTTTACAGCTAATCTGCTCTACGCTTCACTTGGGAATACATCCACAAGGGCGATCTCTCAAAAAAACAAGAGGGCTTTCGTCCCACCCCCTCGCCCTCCAGTTCCTTCTCGTCCTTCTCCCAGAAAACAGGATCCCGCCTTATTCGCCCGCCTTGTTCCCTCTCTTCAAACGAACACGCGCAGCCAAACTCTTTTGCCAGACGGCAGGGTGAGGACCTCTGGCTGCCTTCCAAAGCCCCCCTCCACGCCCCCGCGAGTTCGTTTGCTGCAAACCGGAGAGCTGCGACCCTCGCTAGCGAGATCTGATCCCCCTGGGAGTTTCTACTTTAGAAGAGCAAGCGCCCCGATGCGCCCCGGCCGATGCGCAAAGGCACACGTCGCGCGCTCCGGTCGTTGCGTAAAGGACCAGAAAACCTTCCCGTCCTACGACGCAGTTACAGCCCATTAGCTCCTAATCCTGTAGTAGGGAATAGAGGAGCGGAGACTAAGGGAGGTAGCGGGGAAAGAGGCTTTTTTTTTTTTTTGAAAGGAGAAAGGGGGACTAGGGAAGGGTTTTCGCCGTTAACCCCGCGTTGTTGTCCCACTTACCCGGCCGCAGCGACACTCTTGCCCTCTGGGGGAGTTTTTTCAGTCCATAATCCTCACAGCCTTTGAGGGTGCCAAATAGAAACGCTCCGCCATGATTTCTTTTGTTTAGCTAATTCCTCTGCTTCTGCTTTCCCGCTTACAGCGATCTCCCCCCCCACACACACACACACTGTTTCCCTTCTTTATTTATATATTTAATTATTTACTCCATCCCTATTTTTAAGTGGTTGCGGCGGCTTCCCCAGATTTATGGAAGATCTGCGACTGGTTAACATTATTTGTTTTAAGAAAAGCTTTGTCACAGCAAATTGCTGCTTTACATTTGTCCACTCGGAGCAAAAGTTGTTGTAGTCAAAATCAGGTTAGAAATAGTTGTTGGTTTGAAAAAGTTTCGGAAGAGCCAAAACATTGCGAAGTAAGAGTGCAGATTCCGTCTGAAAAGTTGTCAACTTTTAAAGTGGCCTTTATACTTGCATTTGCTTGATGTATGGTCATTAGCATGTCATGTGAAGAGACGTGTCATGCTGAAGCCTTAACTTGGTGTTAGGACATAGGAGCTGCTTAGACGGATAGTCTTTGGGTCAGTTGGCAACCCTCTTAATAAATGAGGCCCTTCCCCCACTCCAAACAATCAGATTCTGGACAGATGCTTAGCGAATGAAGCTTACCATCCCTTTGTCTTTAAACTGGAAAAGGACTGGTCACTGGCTGAATTTGTATCCCAAAACAGATGATAAAATCATTGCATCCTTTAAAATGAATTACATTATCATATTTTATATAATCCTTGCTACTAATGTTAGAAATTCTTTGTTTCATAAATAGATCCCAGCCCAAATTTTTGCATGTTTCATGGCTGCAAAAAGAACAGTAAAGTTGGCATCCCTCGCCCCACCATTTTCTTTTAACTAATTGCAAGAATTTGTTGGATGTGGAATTATTACTCTGTAACTGCAAGTGTTGCCAGTTGAAGGCTACAGTGGTAATGTAGTAGAAAGTAAACATAATTGTATGCAATGACACTTTGGGATAAACGCTTTAGGATTAGGCTCAAACCATACGAAAGTTAAATCCCAGTGAAAACAATGATTTATTTCTGAGTAAACATGGGGCAATACATTTTTTGCCTGAGCAGAATTGTCTGTTTTTGACTGACAGTGCTTCTTTACTTTTAATAGCTTCATGGATGAATGAAATTCAGCAAAGTTCTCATCAGCAGAGTTTCATGCTAATTAAAGCTTTATCTGCTGTGCTTTCATTTGTCATACATAGAAGCCTTCCATTTTTTAAAAAAATGGCAACTCTTTGAGTCATGAAAGGCATAAACTACTGTGTCTGTTTGCTTTCATGCTAAGGCTTCATTGAATGACTTTTGCATCGTGTTTACTTCTGATGCTGCTGTTTTGAGAATCCCTTTTTCTTTGGCTCATATAAAGCTTCATCATCTTTTATCTGTGTGTGTAACATTAGGAAAGATGGCAGTTCCTCCCTGACCCAGGGGATATAATGTCGCATTGAATTAATGAAAGAATTGTTGGGATACCTCTGGCTACGCTGTACCTGCAGATTTTTAAAATGCAGGCAGAATAACAAATGAGCAAGAAAAACAAAACAAAAACTCAGTTTCTCTGGATGCAAATTGCTTTAGTGAAGGAATCCATGTCTAAAAATATATATTTACATCTCTCAATCTTATTTTGAAAGGTTTTTTTTTTATGCTCTTTCAGGTGAGCTTCAAAAGCTAAGCAAAATCCAAAGGCTGCAGCTTTCTTTCTTGAATAGACACAGAGTATTGTAGAAAACTTTGATTAAGTATGTGTTGTCAAGTGTTTTCAGCTCCTGGTGATCACATAGATCAGGGGTCCTAAAACTTGGCAACTTTAAGACTTGTGGACTTCCAACTTCCAGAATTCTCCAGCTGACTGGAGAATTCTGGGAGTTGAAGTCCACAAGTCTTAAAGTTGCCATGTTTGAAGACCTCTGACATAGATCCATTTTTTAAAATTCTTTATCCCTAACCTGGTTTTTTTCAAGTCTCTCAATGGTGCACTCATGGTCCATCTTGCGGCTAGTAAACCTCTCATCTTTCCTTAGTCTTTTGCAGCACAAGAGCCTTTTTCAGAGAGCTGGGTCTTCAGATGCTGTGCCCAAAAGTAGGATAATTAGAGTCTGATCATTTGTGCCTTGAGTAAGAACTCAGTGATCCATCGGTTTCTTTTCTTGATTGTCTGTGCTATGGTATACTCAGGAATCTTCTCCAACATCACAGTTCAGAGGGAACTGTACTGTACTTTTCCTGTCTTGCTTCTATAAATCCCAACTTTCTCTTCCATAGAGAGTGATGGGGAATATCGTGGTTTGCACTATTGCAATCTTACTTCTTTTCCTTGGAATATCTTTTCCAAGGCTTTCATAGCTCTTCTACCACTGGTGCCAGTTTGTGGTGTATTTCTTGGTTGCCTGTTCTTTTAATTATGGTTAATTCTAAAAGGGAGAAGCTAACCATCAGTTCAATACCTTCATTGTCAATTCTAAGGTCAGTTGTTCTACTTGCTTTCATTACTTTGGTCTTTTTCATATTTATTTTTTTCACTGTTCTCTTTGACTTTTGATACTAGGGCTGTCAGATCCTTTGCATTTTTGGCTAGAGTGGTAGTGTCATCATTATAGTACAGGTTTTCTGATTTATTTCCCCCAATTTTAAAACCATGCTTTTTCCAACCGAACTTTTTCTTCTTGTTGTGCCATATCTATCATTGCTTCTTCCAACCCAACTACCCTTAATATATATTCAGATTAAAGGTTGAATAAATAAGGGGATAGTACACAGCCTTGTTACATTCCTTTGCCAACCTGGAATCAGGCTATTTCACCATGTTCTATCTCTGGGCTGTCAAACTTGTGACCCGCAGGCCGGATGCGTTACGTGCTGGCCATGCCCACGTGGTTTACTGAAGGAGAAAAAAAGTCCCGATATGTCACGTGACACCAATGTGATGGCATGAGTTTGACACCCCTGTTCTATCTGTGGCTTCCTGCCCTATATGTCAATTTCTCATGAAGACTGTGAGATGTTCTGGGATTCCCATTTTTCTGAGCATTTTTCACAGATTGACTCAATTGACCCAATTGAAATTTTTTTTCTGTTATTGATGAAGCACATAGTGGCGGCTATTTTTGGATGGTTTTTTGGCTTTCTAAATTATCCAGTAGAAATCAGCAATAGTATTTCATGTTCCTTGACCTTTTCTAAAGTTGGCTTGAACATCTGATATCATTTTGTTCATGTAGGGCTCTAATTAAGGATATTATACAACAGTTTGCAAACTGTGCAGAGTTTCCTTTTTCGGGGTATTGGAATGTACATTGATGTTTACCAATTGGTTGGCCACTGTGTAATTCTCCAGATTTGCTGGCATAGCTTCATTAGAATCTTGACTGCTTCTGTTTTTTGTGCTTGGCATATTTCCGTGGATATTGCATCAATTCCTGTAGCCTTCTAACTTGGTAATAAACAGAGTGCTGATGTAACTTTATTTAATAATAGTAGAGGTTCTTGTTAAGAAATAAATATCTTCAAAGGTATTTGGGATGTTGCCATTTCTCTGTATAGTAGTTTAGTATACTGTTTCCATTGTACTTTGATCTCTGTTGAATCAGTTACTAGTTTTATTAGTTTTATTGTAATATTTTAATTGCCAAGAGTCACAGGACTGAAAGAGTAAAAATCGAATGAATGAATATGATACAATGAAATGCAATATAATACAAGTGACATCTTTATTGCTGCATGCAAAAAGTGCTTCTCATATGCTCTTTTCTTCACTCACTCCCAAAGGAATACAAGTAAGTCATAGTCTCAGATATTAATGCTTGCCATTTTCATAGAAGTCTAGAATCCTGCTTCCAATTAGTATGGGCAATATGGATCTAGGTTGGACTAATTGTCTATTCAAGGCTGCTTCTTACATTTCTAAACCCTACGTAAAAGCAACAATAACAACAATTCTGTTGATTTTGTTGTAAGGCAGGAGGTTAAATAACAAGTACTGTCCTTTGTATTTGTGGAACTTACTGGGACAAAGTGTCTGGAAGATCTATGAAAGTCATTCCATATCTGGATTGTCTGCAGAATTCTGTGCACTGTCTTTTACAAGCCCATTGTGTTGGATTCTATAAAGCTCTGTCCCTTAGAAGTACAAAATAAAATCAATTGTAGACAGAAAAAAGGAAGGCTTTTTCCCCTTCTCTGTTGTATTATCCTGAGTTACCAAATTGCTGTTTTATAACAATAACTGTACATTAATTATGCCAATTTTCCCCACATGATGACAGATTACAATGAGCAATTCATCATTGTAACATATTAATCGTGAGTATTAGTTTTTAAACGGAAGAATCACATCTGTAACATACTTGTCAGATTAGTGAAAATTACCACAATGATGAAAAATAACCCCCCAGCTTCTACATGCATTGACAAAACAAGTGGGGAGAGGGGGAGAGGCATGATTTGCTATCCCAGTATTCTGTAACTACAGACTGTTGTAAAGAATAATAATTTTCTCTGGATAACTGAAGCATTTGGGATGAGCAAGTATGGCTGTGCCCTTATTTAAGAAAGAAAAGGTTTCTGAATGTAATGTTAAACCATGGAATGTCCCTTGGATTCATGCACTCTCCCTATCTGCTTTGGGTGGAGTTGTGAGGAGGAAATTAGGAGTTGGATCCAAGATAGTAAGTACAGCTATGCAGAGCTTTGAAGGGGTATTCTAAATACTATTTAGAAATGAAGCATTGAATCAAATCAAATAACAGGAAGGAATCATAGAGTCCTTGATGTACTGCACACTTTGGGAAGACAATGCAAATCTACCTCCAAATGGATTTGGCTGGGTCTTCAATGAAAACCTTCAGTTATGAGATGGTGAAATGCCTGGTTTGCATTACAAACTATCTTCTTCGATAGTCTGGGGCAGTGATGGCGAACCTTTATTCGCTTGGGTGCCAAAAGCATGTGCCCACACCCATAATTCACTGCTCCCCCACACGCCCACTGCCTGTGCATGCGTGCACACACACACACCACTCTCCCATTTCCCAACTTCTGGTGGGCCTCATAGGCCCATTTTTCACCCTCCCTAGGTTCCAGAGGCTTCCCTTGAGCCTGGGGAAGGCAAAAACAGCCTCCCCCACCCCCTGGAGGTCCTCCGGAGGAGAGAAACAGCCCATTTCCTGACTTCCGGTGGGCCCGGTAGGCCTGTTTTTCGCCATCCACAGACTCCAGGGGCTTCCCTGGAGCCTGGGGATGGCAAAAATGCCCTCCCAGAGCCCTCCCACATGAGCCAAAAATCAGTTGGCCTGCCCGCTGGAGCTGAGCTAGGGCAACGGCTCGCATGCCGGCAGATATGGCTCCGCATGCCATAGGTTTGCCATCACAGGTCTGGGGTATTCTGCTTTAAGAAAAAAGAGCTGAGATGAATGCCTGTCTCCAAAATGTTTAGTTCCAGACAGATTAACTGCTGAAAACTAAATACAGGTAGTTTTTGACTTACAACCACCATTGAGCCCAAAATTTCTGTTCTTAAGTGAGACATTTATTAGGTGAGTTTTGCTCCATTTTACGACCTTTCTTGTCATAGTTCTTAACTTAATCACTGCAGTTGATATGTTAGTAACCCAGTTGTTAATTGAATCTGGCTTCCCCGTTGACTTTGCTTTTCAGAAGGTTGCAAAAGGTGATCATATGACCTTGGGACACAGCAATGGTCCTAAATATGAATCAGTTGCCAAGCATCTGAATTTTGATCACATGTTCATGGGGAGGCTGCAAAGGTCGTAACTGAAAAACGGTCATAAGTCACATTTTTCAATGCTGTTGTAATTGAACAGTCACTAAGTGAACTGTTGTAAGCTCAAGGACTGTGGGGTTTAGTAGCTTGTAAGTCTGCTAGTCTTGCACAGTTATTGCTGTCTAAGAACTTGTACTGAACACACTCAGGCTTTTGTTTATTGCTAAAAAGCTAATTTCTTCCTTTTTGTGTTCATCTGTACTTTGTCAGATCAGGAAACCTATCTCGTTCAGAACTGTTTTTAAACAGCAATTCTCCAATATTCTGATCTGATAAGATGTGAATCAGAAATTTCTCTTACCACGCAGCCTTAAACTCATTCCATTTCATTGTTGCTGTTTATTAATATCCAAGGTAAGTTTTCTTACGTTACAGGTAGGGAAGATGGACAGCTGGGTGATGACGATTCATATGCAGTATTCTGTAGATGCAAATGCAGATCCTCTGAGTCCACAGCAGTTGCTGATTGCTTTAGATTGCTGATCGCTTTATATGAGTTGCTGGTCAGAAATGGTAAAAATTAAGGTAAAGAGGGAATTATAGCAATTGGTGGAGACAACTGTTGATGCCTGGCAACCACATCTTCATTTTAAAAATTCTGCAAAGAATTTTGAGATCTGGCATCCATGGTGAGTAAAATGCTGAAAAATATTAGGATTTAAGTAGCTATGAAGTGATTGTTTATATCCATTAACAAAAACAAGGTAATCAATGCATGGCGTGATAGATATAGGTGAAAAGGACTGTAAATACATGCAAAATGGCACACAGCATTGTGGGCTAGACACTAATAATTTCTAGGTCTGTCAGCCTGCGCTAATGAATATTACCTAAGAAGCCATGCTCAACACATGCATGCTTTTATACTATATATTGCTCAATCTAATTTCTGACTTATATTAGTAGGGTTCAGTTATACTGTGTCAGGCCAAACTTGTTCAGAATTGTTCAGCTAGTTTATCAAGGTCTTCAGTCTTCATATTTCCTTCACCTTGTACTTAAGATCTATTTGTTAGTGATGTCAATGAATGAACATGAGATTAAAACTAGCCCCAAATTACAATGATGCTGATTTATAGATTGCTATTTTGTTCACTGCCTACATAAGCAACATGATTTTAAAACTGCCATCTGCAAGGCAAATAAGAAATATTTTACTTGGATGAGAGAAAGGCACATTTTCAAAACAATTTTAAAATCAACAATGATATCAAGCTGCTGCTAATATATACAGCAACAGTTCTAAATATAAAAATGTATTTTTGCAATAGTGGCAAGTATCTGTAGCCCGGGTGTAGAATGAGAATGAGGGTTTGTTCTCCGAGCTTGTGGGTTAGTTTCCAAATGTTTTGTTACCAGGCTAGGTAACATCTTCAGCAGAGTTTAGAAGATGTCAGACAGTGACACCCTCCTAAACTCTTCTGAAGATATTACCTAGCATGGTAACAAAATGTTCAGAAACCAACCCATAAGCTTAGAGAATGCACTGGATTCCTACTGGATGTTACTAAGAAAAATCTTCAATAAGATTGAAGTCATGAGACTAAATACTGTAGCAATTCAGGATAGACAATTTTTCCATGGCTGTTCTCTTATTGCCCCCATATTTTTTTCAAGATATCTAAAACATTGGTGAAATTGTTGAAATCCTAAATATGGGGGCAATAGGAGAACAGCCATGGAAAAATTTCCTGTCCTTAATTGCTACAGTATTTAGTCTCATGACTTCAATCTTATTGAAGATTTTTCTTAGTAACAAATGACAAAGGGTTATTGGTTTTTTTGGGTTTTTTTGCGGGGTCAGGATATTGGCATGTAAATTAAATACTGGAAATACAGCATTTTCTATTTTTCATTTCAGTTCTATTTATTTCTAGGGTGCAGAGATTTATTTAAAATTATTTAAATTCTTATCATTCAGATTCTTTACAAAAGAGATTTTACATAATGTTTTTAGCTTTTTATAATTAAGCCACTTTACATCAATTAAAACAGAAATAAAGGGAAATGGAGAAGCAGTTTTCTTTCCAAAAGAACAAACTTGATTTTCTTCCAAAAAGGGATGTATTTTTAACATAAAGCTCCTTTTAAAAAAGTTAAGAAAGTCGTTGTCATAGCAAATGTCAGTTTTTGAGCATTTTAAATGTTCTCATAGGTGTTCATCAGGACTCAAACAGAAGGAAAGCTGCTTTGGAAAGATACCAGCTAGACTGATTATAAAAATTCCTTTTGGCTTTAAATGTTTTAAATCTCTCCTTTTTAACATCTAAAGCATTTGACACACCACTTATATTCTTCCAGATGTTTATATGCATAGTAGCTGTTCAGTCTCTTGAAAAGGCCTTTTGCACCTGACACCTTAGCTTTATTAGGAAGCATAATGATTATCAGCCTATATGCGGCAGGAAATTGAATGGTGTTCTACAGAAGTCACATAAAACCACCCATTGACATTCTTCTCCAGGACAGTCTGCTATGTGAATAGCATTGTCTGTTTGGTGCACAAAGACCTTTTGTAAGAAAGAAATCTGCTCATATGAAAAGGACTCCTAGATTTCAGGTGGATATTTAGGGATCATCTTAGGGATGTATCTTTTCTTTTATGTACACTGAGAGCATATGCACCAAAGACAAATTCCTTATGTGTCCAATCACACTTGGCCAATAAAGAATTCAATTCAATTCAATTCAATTCAATTCAATTCAATTCTACATAATTTTGATAATTAAGAAATATCTTTGATATTTTAATACATGGCCTATTTGGTTGTTTGGTTTTTTTTTAATTATTAAGGGGAACCACAAGATACGTTACTGCCATAATTTATGCTATTTCGAGAGAAGAAATCATCTCAGAACAATGGGGTGCTATAACAAGAACATTTCCGCATGGTACAAGATAAAATAAAAATTTAAAATAGGCTCATGAAAATGAAAGTCAAATCTAAGATAAGACCCCAGCAACCATTTTGTAGGCAAAAAAATAACTTTAGTGAGAGCAAAGCAATTATAGACTGAGGTTCCTAGCTCATAGGCTGATTTGGTCAGAAACAGCTAAGAAATACATGCTAATGCAAGCTCTTGCACTGGTTTTTTTTTCTTCCTTTTACTAGCTCTGATTTTTCAATGGCCTATATTAAGCAGCCGTACTGCAAGACTAAAACTACTAATTTCATTCAATACAGCCAATCCTGTATTATGCCGGGATTTAATCACTGCCCCTGGGGTCACATTCATCACCGAGTAGCAATTATTGGGAAGGCTGCCAGCCACACCTCCTAAGATTTTTCAAGCAGTAGATGAAACCGCTTTTACCCGCAGGTTACACATCCTTGCAGCGACAGCAAGAGCTTCGATGGATCAGCCGAGCGAGCTGTCACCTGAGAAGCACCGGAGGAGGATGCGTGAAGTCCAGGGCAACCCTTAAGCGCATCATTGTGCCTACCGTCCCTGTCCTACTGTCCAAATTTACCTGTACCTAATTTGCTTTTGTTTATCTTTATACCTGCTATCTTGTACATGTTTTGACAAATAAATAAATAAAAATAAAATAAAAATTAATCAAATTACCCTATTCAAGGTAACCTGGATAGGTTCTCTGGCTCCGAGAGTCCCATCCTTTGCCCATGTGGCAGGTCCATAATAATTAATTATCTTTTCCGGAGTCCATTCGTCATCTTTCCAGTGTCCACTTTTTATATCACTCGGTTGTACATTTTTTTTTGGCACTAACACCATTTGCCAAACTGTCATACACAGTCAACAGTTGTTTTTGTTTCATAGGAAGAAGGAAAAAGCTTGGCTTAATTATTCCCAATATGGAAGATCCATACCACCCCTTAGGTCCGTGATGGCGAACCTATGGCACGCATGCCAAAGGTGGCACACGGAGCCCATATCAGAGGCCATGCAAGGCATTGCCCTATGTCAGCTCCAACGCGCATGCACGTGCTGGCCAGCTGGTTTTCGCTATTCTTTTCAGCTATTTTCACTCTCCCCGGGCTTTAGGGAAGCCTCCTGAAGCCAGGGGATGGTGAAAAACAGCTCGATGGGCCAATCAGAAGTTCGTTTCCGAGCTTCCAGTTGGCCCATTGGGCCGTTTTCCACCATTCCCAGGCTTCAGGAGTCTGTTGTGAGGCCTGTGTGCTCATGTGTGGGGGACAGTGGGGGGTTGTGCACATGCGTGGGGGTGGGTTGTGTGCATGAGCTGGAGAGGGCATGGATGTGGGCATGTGCATGTGCGCTAGTGCGCATGTGCATACCCTTTTGGCACGTGAACCAA
>JANHGD010003743.1:17880-28579 GCA_027560375.1 Imantodes cenchoa | reverse complement strand
CTACTTTGACAATGTTTATGCCTATATCAATATTTTCTATCTTGTATGTGCTTGACAAATAAATAAATAAAAATAAATAAATAAATATATGTTCAGCACATTGGTTGAATAAATAAGTAGAGACTTTATGGTAAGTGATATGATTTTCTGACTCAAAATATCCATGCCAGTTCATTTCAATTCACTGATGCCCAAGATGTCAAAGCATGATCAATTCATTTCATGTTTTTCTGTGCTAAGTTTTCCTATATTTATGCTTTTAACTTTTCATTTTTCCATTGTAATTCTATCTTTGCCATTTCAGGTTTTCATTTCCTGTGTGGCAAATCATCAACAATTACACATTCTAAAGACCTTAATGGAAGTACATCTACATCGGTAATACCCTTATTGAGTGTGGTCAGACTGGAGAGACCCATTACTTGGCACTATATTAGCAATCATTTTATCTTGTGTGGTTTTCTTGGAAAAACACATGAGCAATTTACCATTGCCTTTTCCTATGCAGTGTGAAATGAGATATTTTCTGTTGTCACTAAAGTGGTCACCTGCCTCCAGCATTTCTTAAATCACTGCTGCCTAATATAGTTGCCTGCTTTCTATACTGGAATGACCTTCACACCTTGTATGCCCTTGTATTGATGCCCTTGTATGCCCTTGTTGGGAAAATATACAGTTGGTATACAGTCCTAGCATACTTCACTTACATCTTCTAGGAATACCCCACACCACAATGAAGGGTAGCATTGCAAACTTGTGATGGGGGAAATGCAGTTGAGGGGACATCAATAAATGCATTATTTTAAAACCATATTAAATCATTATTCCATTAGATTTGATAACCCTTTGCATCCTGTGTTCAATATTTGGTATCATATTTTAAACAAAAGAGTCAGAGAAACTTGGGGGAAATGCAGAGAAGAGCAACGAGGATGATTAGTGTATAAACTAAACTTTGCAAGAAAAAAGTGAGGAAATAAGGAATGTTCAGTCTTGAATGAAATAAGGCAACTAAAGAGGAATATGATTCAAGTATCAAAACAATGTCATACATATAGTCCAGGAATTTAGGAAGGCAAATTCTGAGCTTTAAATATTGTTTTCTAAATATAAATTCTGGTTTTAATGTTAGAAAGGTATTCTAATAGTAAGGGCAATTTGGCAATGGAACAAATTGCCAAGGAAACTAGTAAACTCTTCTTTGCTAGATAAGCTGAAGCAGAGTCTGAATTATTCTTTCCAAGTCCGTATAGGTTATTTTTCTTGCAATAGTCTAGCATAACTGTCTCTCGGATATCCTTAGCTCACATCTTGAGAGAATACCTGGGCTAGAATTACATGGCCTGCTATCCTGAATCTTTTTTTTTTGTAAGACTTGTCAAAACTTTCAGTTGCAGACAAATTCCCCTCATCTCCTTGCGGCTTTTCCCTTATCCCATGTTCTACATTTATGTTTTCTGAAAGAAATATAGGACTGAGGCATGAACATGAATAAATGTAGTTGGCATGAAGAACTGCAGGAGTAAACAGGTGTGAGATGCAAAGGTAAAGAATTTTGTCCCAGTCTTAATTTGCATAACAAATGTAGTACTAGGAAGACAAGGTATCAGAGGTGGGTTCCTCCTGGTTTGGATCGGTTTGCTCAAACTGGTAGCAACCCACTGGTGACATCATGATGACATCATGGAACTGGTTTGGTCGGTGCTGGTCTGTGGAGGCCACCATCTTTTTTTTATTTGTAATTTTTTTAATTTTTTTAAAAAAAATTGGAATCTTTTCTGGGATTTTTTTCTTCTGAGCATGCGCAGAAGCTGAGTTTCCGGCACTGCACATGTGTCGCCATCTTGTTTTCAGCTTTTTTTCTGGATTGTTTTTAAATTTTTCGGCACTGCACCTGTGTGTGCCCACAAGGTGTGCCCACGTGGAACGGGAGGAAGCGAACCGGCAGCGAGGTAAGTTAGAACCCACCCCTGAACAGAGGGATACAATCAAGATCAAGTGAGGCACTATTACCACTCTATAAAGCTTTAGTAAGACCACACCTAGAATACTGTATCCAGTATTGATCACCAAATTATAAAAAAGATGTTGAGACTCTAGAAAGAGTGCAGAGAAGAACAACCAATATTATTAAGGAACTGGAGGCTAAAACGTATGATGAATGGTTGCAGGAACTGGGCATGGCTAGTCTAGTGAAGAGAAGGATCAGGGGAGACATGATAGCCATGGTTGCGCAGTGGTTAGAGTGCAGCAAAGCAGGCTACTTCTGCTACTCACCGGCTGCCTGCAGTTTGGCAGTTAGAATTTCACCAGCTCAAGGTTGACTCAGCCTTCCATCTTTCCAAGGTGAGTAAAATGAGGAGCCAGATTGTTGGGGGCAATATGTTGACTCTGTAAACTGCTTAGAGAGGACTGTAAAGCACTGTGAAGCGGTATATAAGTCTAAGTGCTAATGCTATTGCTACAGCAGTCTTCCAATATTTGAAGGGCTGCCACAGAGAGGAGGGGGTTCAAGCTATTTTCCAAAGCACCCGAAGGCCAGACAAAGAATAATGGATGGAAACTGATCAAGGACAGATTCAAGCTAGAAATAAGGAGGAACTTTCTGACAGTGAGAGCAATCAACCCATGGAACAGAAGTTGCCTTCAGAAGTTGTGGGAGCTTCATCACAGGAAGCTTTCAAGAAGAGACTGGACTGCCATTTGTCAGAAATGGTGTAGGGTCTCCTGCTGGGGGCGGGGGGGTTGGACTAGATGACCTACAAGGTCCCTTCCAACTCTGTTAATCTGTATTTCAGAAGAAAACAGAATCTTTAATTCAACTACATATGTTAGTTCTGTAGCCACTCAGGAAATAGTCAGGCACGGGAAGGGTTTTGTGGCTCCCGGTGTTTTCTTTTCTGTGGGAAACGGGTCCAAGTGGCTCTTTGAGTGTTTAAGGTTGCCGATCCCTGCTCTAGGGTTTCATTGAGGATGAGAATGTCATCTAGGTATATGACAACTCCTTTGTACAGGTGATCATGCAGTACTTCATTTATCAGTTGCATTAAGACGGCAGGGGCCCCATGCAACCCAAAAGGCGTTATTTTGAACTGGAAGCTACCCAGGGGGCAGTTGAAGGCAGTTTTCAACTCATCCCCTTCTTTGATTCTCACCTGGTAATATGCCTCTCATAGGTCCAGTTTGGTGAACACCTTCCCCTTAGCCAGGTGGGCCAACATGTCCTTTATGAGGGGGAGTAAGTATTCTCAATGCATACGGAATTAATTCTAACTCTAAAATCCACACATAGCCTCATCGACCCATCCTTTTTCTCCTTAAAGAGGACAAGGCGGCCACCGTAGACTTTGCAGGCTGGATGAATCCACGAGCTAGGTTAGTGTCAATGTACTTCCTTAGCTCTCTCATCTCTTTTGGGGTCATGAAGTACATCTTTGGTTTGGGTACATTAGCCCCTGGCACGAACTCTATGGCACAGTCTGTGGGGCAGTGAGGGGGTAGCACATTAAACCCCTCCTTCCTGAATACTGCTGCTAGGTCCCAGTATTCTCTAGAAAATTGGGGGGTGCCTGGGAGCAGTTGTGAGGCAGAAGCAGCTTTCTCACTCTATTTAGCATCGTCCCATCATTGGGCAGCCTCCTCTCTGGTGGCCAGATGAGGGGGGTGAGGGCCTATCCCTATCTTCATTGTAGCCATATTTCCACATGATGGTACGTTCCCACTTGTCCAACCATGCCAGTCCCAGGATCAACGCCTCTCTTATTTTTGGCACCACCATGAAGCGGATGCCCTCCCTGTGCCAACCCATTTCCAGTCTTACGGGTTCATTAAGGCACATGGCAGGGGACCCACCTATCAATGACCCATCCACCTGTTCAAAGCATATGGGTCAGGTCATTGTCTTCGTCCTGATTCCCAGCTTCAGGACTGTGGGTAGGTTGGTCAGACAGCAGGTACAGCCCATGTCGATTACCACATCCACTTCCCCATGGGCCGTGGTCTTTGGTGCTATTATTCTCGATTTGATGGCAAAGGGGCAGATGGCTTCACTCACCAATGGGTCATCCTCACCTTCGTCATTGCTGTTGTAGCTCACAGGCACCTGGACTGGAGTTTCTCCCTGCCCAGTTGGGGAAGCAGAGACCTCAGTGACCTAATGGACAAATCTTCCTTCTTCCCTCCCCCATGTGGCTTTCTCCTTGGCTTAGTTGGGTGAGGGGTCTTTGACTCTGGTGTGGGGGCAGGAGTCAGGGCCTCTGGCAGCTCCTCAGCCCATTCAGTTGTCCAGGTGGAGGTCCCTCTCAGCAGCTCCTCAGGATTTCCAGAGCCGAATCACCAACCAAGCGGGCATCTCTTGGGCTGGCTCCCAACCCATGCTTGGGCTGCAGGCCAGGAAAATGAAGGAATCAGTATTGGGGGCAGAGGTGGGTCTAAGGTAGGGACCCATTGCACCTGGGACCAGCCATGGCTGGGATGGTAAGCCCAGTCGGGCAGCTCTCTGCCCCTCAGTTGGGGACGAAGGTAGCCAGGCAAACTGTTTCCTCCCTGGTTGGACTCTTCCAGCGATTCCCCCAGGCATGAACTGAGTGGCACAGTCCTGCAGTCCCAGGGCCCCGACTAACCCAAGTCCTGCTGCCCTGGGCTCTGGTAACCACTACTTGAGGATCCCACGGGCCAGGCAGAAGCTCCTCTTGGCAGTGGAGGGAACCGTCGGCTGAGTCAATGCTTCGGAGGCTGGCTCTTGATCCATGGCGGGGTGACAGGCCAGTGGGGAGAAGGGGTTGGCTCTGGCAGCTGCGGTGGGTAGGGGTAAAGACCCACAGTCCTTGGGGCCAGACATAATCTGGGTTGTGATTTCTGCTGGTCTGCACCAATGTGGGCAGTTTGGAAAGCAACCTCCTCCACGGTGCCTCACTGGGCTCTGCTGCAGCCTTAGGCTGCCATGGCTTGTCCCACTCAAGCCCTTTGGGAGGTTTTGCAGGCTCTGGTCACGTGCCATCACCTGGAAATCCTGTGACCTTGATTCATCCAGGTTTGGCAGGGTTCAAGCTCTCCTTTGGATGTTGGCGGCAACCCTAAGCACCGTGAGTCTTTACCCCCTACCCCTAATTTGTTAACTCCAAATGAAAACCATAAAGATGTTGAATGCATAGTTGTATGGCGATTTAAAGTAGATAGAGTGCAGAAGAAGAAAAAAAGAGAAGAATATGATATTGATATCTGTGATGCAAAATAATTCTAAACTGGAGATTCAAAGATTTTTTTCAGGACAATTAACACAAAATTCAATTCAATTCAAAATTCAACTAGCAGTGATTTGGAAGAATTGCTTGAAGATTATGAAAGTGATGCTTTGGAAGATGTTGGCTAGTCCCTTCTTTCAGTGTACTTAATTGCAATAATTAAAATTAAATTTAAACATTAAAATGAATTTTAATGTGGACAAAAGCAAGGTTTTACACCTGGGCAGGAAAAACCAAAGGTACAAGTACAGATTAGGCGAATAATTTTGAATTTCACCCCTGCCTCAACATACAACAGCACTGAAAAAAGTGACTGTTATGACCATTTTTCACACTTACAACTGCTGTATCATCCCCGTGGTCCTGTGATCAAAATTCAAGTGCTTGGCAACTGGCATGTATCTTTGACGGTTGCAGTGTGCTGGGGTCATGTGATTCGTAACCTTCCCAGCTGGCTTCCGACAAGCAAAGTCAAGGGGGATGGGGTTAGACTCACTTAACTACTGCAATGATTTGCTTAACAACTGTGGGGGGAAAATGGTCATAAAATGGGGTGCAACTTACTTAACAACTGTTCTTGCTTAGCAATGGAAATTTTGGACTTAATTCTGGTCATAAGTCAAGAACTACCTGTATTTTACTCACTAAGATTATGTTGGGGATTTTTTAAAAATCAGGTTTGACATACAACTTGAGCAAATTTGAAAATCTCTGCTATAGATAAAGACTTGTTCACAGTTTTTGGTTTCCGAAAGCAGAAAGTAGGAGTGTATTGGGTCTTATTGGATTTAGAGGGTAGTAGAAGAAGAAAATTTCTTCAGGGTTGAAGAAAAATTGAACTGAACTCCTCTTGCATTTTGAACATGGAATGTGGTGGGTGGGAGGGGGAGGAAATGTGATTTTGTTGTTAACATCAGTACCTTGCCTTGGGCTGACTCTTATCTGGGGAGACACATTTTCTCAGTTCCTGCATTCACCCACATTCTCCCCACAGCCTTCACTGGAAACTGAATTTGCTTCATACTCTTGCTTTATGGGACAAATTCATGTATGTGTAGTTGCCTGAAACATAATGGATTTCCCACAGTTTCATTTCTTTATTATAGCCTTTTTAATATACAATTTGGTTCATACAATGCACTTAGCCTGGATTAGAGAAGCAACCTGGAATTAAGGGGAAACTTCCTAACAGTGAAAACAATTAACCAGTGGAACAGCTTGCTTCCAGAAATCATGAGCCCTCCATCACTGTATGTTTTTAAAAAGAGTCTAGACAGTCACTTATTTAAAATGGTATATATTCTTCTGCTTGAGCAGGGAGCTGGACTAGAAGACCTTCAAGGTCCCTTCCAGCTCATTCTAATCATTCTATTGTATTAAACCAAATAGACTAGATTAGCAAAATGTTGTTAAGACACAAAAAGACTAAACCAACCAAGGTTAATATATTATATACATGCAGCACAGGTGGGTTCCTACCGGTTCTAACCGGTTCTTTAGAACCGTTAGTAAATCGGTAATGACATCACGGAGCCGGTTCTATCAGTGCCGGTCCATGGGCGCTGCCATTTTGTTTTTGGCTTCTGCACATGCGCAGAAGTTGTTTTTGGCTTCTGCGCATGCACAGATGCTTGGTTTTTGGCACTGCGCATGCACACGCACCCACACTGAGCGGGAGGAAGCGAACCGGCAGCAAAGCAAGTTAGAACCCACCCCTGAATGCAGGTAATGAGACTAACTGAGTTGGTTTGATATAAATACATCCCAGGTATACTCTGATCTTTCTGCTTCTGATCTGAGATACAGGTTGATATAATTTTATATTGCATATAAGAGTCATGCAAATATACTAAATGACAAAGATGACAATAAGTTATTATTGCAGTTGCAATCTTAGCACTCCTCCATAGATGACCCAACAATGCTTTACTGTAGTTTCTCATGGCCTACAAAATTTTATTATTCTTAGGATAAATAGGTTGAGATCTTTACAAAAGACTTACAAGGGTTTTGAAGGAGCTTTTCCAAGGAATTGCACCACTGCCAAGCTTCTTCTGGGGAAGGCCTGTAAATATTAAAATGAAAATATATAAAATATATAAAAGCATATTCTTCATATCAACAAGTCAGAAAAGGATTGGTACTGCCTGAACAGTCTTTTATTAAATGATTGCTCTACCGTATTCATTATTTTACAACTTCTTTATAATCTTTTTCACCAGTTCTGTAATTTTTCTTAGCCTTTTCTCATGTGAAGCTAATTGTGGCAAAAATATGGCCCAGCAATCTCCTTCCTATGCCGTTATAATGTCTTTATCTGACACAGCCTTAAGTTGTCCTTAGGTGTTCTAATTTTAAAGTACTATTCTTCCTTTGAAGATAATATGATTTTGCTACATAAATTATTTGGCACACTACATTCCTAGAGGTCATATTAAGCTAGTGCAGATATACTCCTTTCCCCCCAGTTTGTACGCTGTGAACTTCAAAACTATTTATCTTTCGGTGATATGAAAATCCCTTTTTTTTCAAGCCAAGTCCACCCTCTGTAGACTCGAAGTCTCTGAATCAATACACAGTTCAGAGACCTGAATAGCAATGGCAATGAAGAGGGGCCATGGGATTACATAGGAATGAGTGAATAAGACACTTGCTATTTCACACTGCAGCCCCCTTTTGTTATATGGAAGAACATTAAACCATGACCAAAAGGAGCCCAATTATCAGCTAATATTGGTGAATAATCAGGTTTCCATCAAGTCTATGAAAAATGGTTGTTACAATAGAATGAGTTTTAACAGAGTCTAAACCTACTTTCTAACCATTTATCATCTTCTCCATAGCCCTGTTCCCAACCCTGTTAAGGTTCTTGTTTTCCCACTGGCTGGTTGAATTTGATGGAGAACCCTGAACCAGGGAATTCTCCAATCGCTAATATTAAAGTGTATACTGTAAATAAGGACTACTCTATTTAATGACATGATGACAAGGGAAGGATGAAGGTAACAAATTTTATGGTAGTGTAGTTTTCTGATGGCTCAAGGACTGGTGGACAACAAACTTAATTTGGTGATGAGGAAAAGCCTTATTTGGAAGGACTAAAAATATGTGCAGTTTACATCGAACTGATACCTATGATTTGCTAAACCCAACTAATAATGGATGTAAGTCTCATATATATCTCCAACTGTAAAAAGCAGTTAGATGGTACCGTAGAGTAGACTTTGGATTAGGACTAGACAAAACTAGGAACATACAGATTGCCTCAGGCAGCAGGTTCATGGTCCTATCACCATTTCAGCAAAATGTACTTTCCTCTGCTGCTCAATATGATCAGATAAACAGTGGTTAGAGTGCAGTACTGCAGGCTACTTCAACTGACTGCTAGTTCAGCAGTTCAGCGGTTCAAATCTCACCGGCTCAGGGTTGACTCAGCTTTCCATCCTTTTGAGGTGGGTAAAATGAGGACCCAGATTGTTGGGGTCAATATGCTGATTCTGTAAACCGCTTAAGGAGGGCTGTAAAGCACTATGAAGAGGTATATAAGTCTAAGTGCTATTGCTATAAAGAATAGATGTTTCCTATAATGATTGAAGTAGATAAATCTTCCAAAAGGGATACAATTGCTGTCCCTTAACAACATGCGTATCAGTTTTATCTCTACTTTACCAACCCCTGTATTTTTTCTCCTATAGGAATATATACACTTGTTTAATTAATGCTGTAAATTTTACCCATGGAACTTTTAATTTTAACTTTTAACATTTACGTAAGATTTTAAAAAAATAGAAATGCTTTGTCTCTTCTGGTTTATAACTGCTGATTTAAAGTTTTTACCGAAGTAACAAGCAGCCTCCAACTTCAAAGCTCTCATCTTAATACATGCTGTGTTGGGTCCTTATCAGGGGACGAGGTGATTTGTTCATTTGATATTAAATTGTTTTTTTCCTCATATTACTTCAAAGATAAAATATTGGAGAGACATTCACTCCTTCTGCTACTTGTTTTCCCTTTTTTATTCCGTGTGTGTGTATGTTTGTGTGTGTTTGTGTTTGTGTGTGTATCTCCTTCTCCTACATAATTGATATTATACATTTGGTTTATCTAGAAGTGTTTCCACAGGGCATTGGGTGTCACCCAATGCAAGATAAATTGTCCAGACTAAGAGAGGGCTTGAGAAAACCAAGGAAAAGATGAAGAGCAACAACACAAGCTTTGTTCTAACATCTAGCAGGCTGAGGCAACCCAAAATAGCTAATTTCACAGCAGTCTCAAATGAGCAGTCTTCCTTTGCTTTTCTACAGTCTGGTAGAAAGATTGATGGATAACAGACTGGGCTCAGCTTCAGAAGGAGATTACTGCAAAAGTCCAGAGTTTTGAAGGTATGGCCATACTTTTTCTGTGGTAATTGATCTGAGGGGAAAAAGGAAGAGTCTGAGAGAATATATTGAAGGGCTAGAAAATATCATGGGGAGCAGTCTCAATCATTTTGCCTTCTGGATGTTTCATTGCATGCCACACACACACACACACACCAACACTGTAATTATACAAGAGCTCTAACGTGATACCAGATTCCCAAATGGGTTCATTAAGGACAGTTATCAACAGAATACCTGTCTATTGTTATGAACTTGGCTTCAGTAGGTTACAATAATCAAGGTTCTTGGATGAATCATTTTACAACCCTCCTTCAACTAGCCATTTGCTCATATAGATGTGGCTTGATAACAGGTCATGTGTACAGAAAAAAATAGCTTTTTGAAAAGCTAACTTGGATTTACTACAGGTAGTCCTTGTTGTACAACCATAATTGAGCCCTTTTTTTTTTTTTTGCTGAAGAACAGTTCTTTGCCCCATTTTGCAACTTTTCTTGCCATGGTTGTTAAGTGAATCACTGCAGTTGTTAAGTTACTAACTTGGTTGTTAAGTGAATCTGATGTCTGCATTGACTTTGCTTGCCAGAAGGTCAGAAAAGGTGATCACATGACCCTAGGATCCTGCAACCATCATAAATATGAAGCAGCTGCCAACAATCTGAATTTTGATCACATTAACAAGGGGATATTGCAAATGTGAAAAACGCTCATAAGTAATTTTTTTCAGTGCCATTGTAACTTCGAATGGTCCCTAAACAAATGGTTGTAAGTCAAGGACTATCTGTACAAGTATTTTAAACAGAAATAGGTTTCGTCATGCTCTATCTATGCACTTTCATGAAAACTATTGTTTTTACATCCTTCATTTTAGTTTAGATTACGTTCCTTTAAACAATGAAACAGGAAAATAATCCTTGATAACAAGCCCTCTTGTTATCTATATTTATTTCTTCAGCCAGTTACTATTATTTGTTACACATTTCTTTCCAGTGTGGGCAAGATTCTATAGAATAGAATAGAATAGAATAGAATAGAATAGAATAGAATAGAATAGAATAGAATAGAATAGAATAGAAT
>JANHGD010003743.1:3367-17780 GCA_027560375.1 Imantodes cenchoa | reverse complement strand
TGACTGCAAACCTCCACTGCCTTGTGGCTATATCCATCACTGGAAAAGGCTTCAGGAGTAAACCTTGAGGCAAAATCCGGAGCCGGAGTCCTAGAAGCAGTTCGTGATTCTGTTCTGATAACATCTGCGACGGAACCAATCGTATTGGCTTTGCCATTCCATTGGATTATTTCAGAGACGTGGAGAGGGGGGGATCTGCTGCTTAGGTAACAGTCTATCCTCCATACTAACCTACCCAGGCCTTGTTGTACTCTAGAGAGGTTACTCCAGGTTTGCATGCGGCATTTTAGGAACTCTTTCCAGGGTATGATACCATAGTCTTTTGAGACTGAAGGATGCCAATGATGATGCTATCTGCCTCCAAACTTCCTTTTCTCTTTGAGGATTTTGTAGTTCTTTACAAAAGAAAAGAAAAGAAAATACTTTGCTGCTTAATGTCAGTGATCCATAGTCAGGATGAATCCAGAATTCTTAACTTTCTATATTTGGTTTAGTTTCCCCTTGTACCTCTAGTGTAAGTATCTCAGTTCTCATCAGAATGCTTATTTGCTATGTCAGAGAAAGGATTCAGCAAAGCCACTGTAATATGAGTGGTTATGAGCAATCTCTCACATGTGCAAATCAGGCTTTGCATTGTACCAGCCAAACAGCAGTTACAGCTTAGGAGTGACAGTGTCTTTTCTGATGACAAATGGTTTTGATAACCTTAACAGGCACTAAGACGGATTTTCCAAGTGTGAAGCCTCTGAGCACCAGCGTTTCCTTGTTTTCTATCATGTTTCCCTGAAAATAAGACCGTGTCTTATATTTTTTTTGGAACCCTGAAATAAGCGCTTGGCCTTATTGCCATGCACTCAAAAGCCTGATTGGGCTTATTATCGGGGGATACTTTATTTTGGGGGAAACAGGATAGCAGCTGCCACACTCCATTGTTTTATTAATTTGTTTTGAAGTAGAAGTAAATAAAGGCACTATATAGAAGTTTGTCATTGTCCATATAGTCACCAGAAGATGTGCTCAATTTGAGAGAGACTTAAAAAAACACTTTGAAGTATTAAATAATATTTAAAAGAAAGCAGGCATGCTGGGTTGGGGTGAGGTGGGAGAAATACACCAGTCTCAGGTTTATCTTTATTTCCAGGAACGTCCTTGGATTTGACACAAACCCCAGAGGAGATCTTAGGAAATAATAATAAAAAAAGATAGGCACAACAGTCCAAGTCCACTTGTCCAGAATGAAGAAAATGCTATCAAGACATTAGCAATTTGTTCATTTGGTCATATAATTGATTTATATGGCCGCTTTTATGAATGCAATTCTGAGTAGGTAACAACATGTTAAAACACTAATTACAACATTAGCAAAGAATGAAAACTACCATAGTTATCAAGGATAAACCTAGACAAATCAATTAACAAAGTGTGCTCTGAGGGGGACACTTAACCATCCAATCCCTCAGTGCCAGAGAACATCCTGGATCTCAATGCTGTGTGAAAGGCTGACAAGGTCAGTTTATTCTCGGGCATATGGTGCTCCAGAGCAGGGGTCTCCAACCTTGGCAACTTTAACATTTGTGGACTTCAACTCTCAGAATTCCTCAGCCAGCTTTGCTCACATGATCACATGATCATGGGGATGCTAGAGAGATCGTAAGTGTGAAAAACAGAAAAAAAACGTATTTCTGAAGCTCCACAAGAAGGCATTTTTTAATTGAAGGAAACAGAGGGTGTTTTTTCTGATAGATCTAATGGGATAGGTAGAAACAACAGGGGAGAGAGAGTCTGAAAAATAACCTGGCCTCATGCCAGTTTTGCAAGTAAGTTTTTAGTAAGTTATATTTTAACCACACCCATCGGGAAAGCTATTTTTTGAATGTACATCCCTCATAGCAGCATTTCCTTTCACAGTATTCTCAAAGCCTGCTGCTTCCTCCCCTAAATTTGGGGACCTCTGAACAATCTACATGGTTGCTAAAACACTGACTTCATGGTGCAAAGTCAGTCAATCTAATAAAGAGTCTTTAGCATTATCTGAAATACTGTTTGCTGCCACTATCTCCTCTTCCCTCAGTTGTTTTCTCTTTTATTCTCTAATGCTGATAGAATGGTGAGACCTGAAAGAAAGTCAGCTTTCTGCCATCTTGACTGCTGTCCAATTGCACTGTGTTATCAGCAAATTTAGATTTAGATTTATTATTAGAGTTGGAAGGGACCTTGTAGGCCATCTAGCCCAACTCCCCGCCCAAGCAGGAGTTCCTACACCAATTGAGACAGATGGCAGTCCAATCTCCCCTTGAAAGTCGCAAGTATTGGGGCTCTCACAGTCTCTGTTGGCAAGCTGTTCCACTGGTTGATCGCTCTCACAGTCAGAAAGTTTCTCTTCACTTCCAGGTTGAATCTCTCCTTGGTCAGCTTCCATCCATTGTTCCTTGTTTGGCTTTCTGGTTCCATAGAGAACAGCCTGACCCCCTCCTCTCTGTGGCATCCCCTCAGGTATTGGAACACTGCTATCATGTCACCCCTGGACCTTCTCTTTGCTAGGCTAGCCATGCCCAGTTCCTGCAGCTGCTCTTCGTATATTTTATTTTCCAGACCCTTTATCATCCTGGTTGCTCTCTTCTGCACTTTCTCTAGAGTTTCAACGTCTTTTTTATAGTGTGGTGACCAAATAAAAATGGTACTCTCAAGAAGTCTATTTGTGTGAGCCTAGCAGCCAGGAATGCTGTGCTTGGCTATTTTTCATCCAGCGAACCTACTTGGGAAAAGTACTTGCTACTACTTAGCCAGTTGGCCTGCTTTACCTGACTATTTGGGTAGTGGATACAATATAGAAAATAAGGCATTATTGCAATATATGTTCAGAAAATCTTTCCCCTCTCACAGTATGGAATACAACTCCAGAGGCCTTAGCTATGTAAGATACTTTTTTTAGTACACAGATCAAAAATGGTTTTTGAAAACTAACATGCCTTCAAAGAAAAACATTGGTTCCTTGTTAAGCAGAAAGCAGCAACAGGTTGATACTAGATAATGTTTACACTGATGTAACTGGAAATAATTTTAGATAATGTACAGGTAAAAATAAATCAATAGAAGCCAAATCAGATAGGTTGGAAAAGTAGTTTCAGAAGAAATAATGGTAATAAATAAAATATGCAAGCTTTCTCGAGCTAATTGATAGAAGAGAAGACAGAATTGTAAAGCTGATGATACTTAAGCCATTGCTGCAGAAAGATATTTGCTATGCAAAATGCATGATGATGATGATGATGATGATGGCAATGATGATAATGCAGAGTAGTGTGCTAAAAATAATCAGCATCCCCAAAACTAATCTAATTGTACTACTTGGCAGCTGGGACTCATTGTCACTATAACACAAGAGCTGTGGTGACAAAGAGAAACCTCAGGCTAATTTACTTAGCAAAATCTGTCAGTTTGAGTGAGCTTTTTTGTTTAAAATTGGATAATAACAATCTTAGTTTTTAATGGTTTAAATTATGCATCAGCAAAAAGAACTGGATGCTTCCTCTTTTAGTTAGCATTTAATTGCCATCTCCATTGCTGATGGCAGGATGTACCAACATTTGTGATAGATATAGAAAAGGCTTCAAGATTCTTCTGTGTGACAGTCTGGAAAATTATAGTTGCTTATATTTTTGAGAATAACATCTGCTTTCAGGTCTGTCTTTCCATGTCTTTTTTGACAATGAGAAATATCAAATAGGTTTCATCTGATAATAAATTTCCTTAGGAGACAATAGTTACTGACTCATAAATCTCAAATGCTTTAAAATGTATTTAAAGGAAACAAAAGTTTCATGTACAAAGGTTTAAATGAAGGAAGGAAAAAAGTAAGAACTCAGCTATGTTGTTTTTGATATGGGGAATCTGGATTTTAGGCTAGGATACAGGAAAGTAGAAAAAGGAGTGGGTTTGGTTAGACCCAGTACTAGCAATGAGGAGGGTGGAAAACTGAATGGAAAAGCAACAGATTCTGGAGTGTGGAGAGGTGTAGTGGCTAATGAGGCAGATTTTCAGAATTCCTCACTTCTCAGAGAAATCGAGGAAAGAGAATCAGCAAATTGTAGACCAGACAATCTATCAAAGGAGGTATGTTGTCTCCCAGGAACAAAGATCAAAGATGTGACCAAGAGACTTACCAAAATATTGAAGCCCACAGATTACTATCGCTTTATCCTCTTTCATGTAGAGATGCATGATACAACAAAAGAGACTGAAAACAATATCAAGAGACTATGAGAAGCTAGGCATGAAAGCCAAAGAGTTAGGAACACAGGTGGTGTTTTCAATTGCACTTCCAATGAAAGGTCAACATCCAATGAGGGAATGGAGGCTTTTAGAAGTAAACCACTGGCTTAAAGGAAAGAGGGATACATACAGTGGGATTCAGACAGTTTGCGCTGATACAGCTGAATCGGTAGCTAACATTTTGTGCAGTTCAGTGAACTGGCTGGAAATAAAGTGCAAGAGAGTTTTTCCTTCCCTCTCAGTTAATAGCTCTGGGCAGACAGCCAAGAACCACTTAACAGGTGAATACTTAGTTACAATAACAAAACTGCAAGAATGCAGCCAGCACATGTCTTGAATAAACAATAGAAACTGACTAAGATAGTGCAGGGAAAAACCCAGGAAACCCATCAATGACCCATCTAGGAATGGGATTAACCTCTTCCCTTCAAGAAGAAGGAGAAGATTACAAACATTTTCATTATAAAGGGTATTAAGTAACACTTCTGAGATCAGCTGATAGTCCCCAGAGTTCCCCAAGACCTTTTATAGCTGCTGCAGTATTGGCTAATTCTTGTTTCTTCCTGGGGGGAAAAAGATACAGGATGGGACAATGATGCAGCTTGAATTTAATGCATGTGTGGTTCAACCAGCTGTATTGCTTCTGCTGTGAAGCACCCAATTTAGAACATAGAGAACATAGAATGATAGAGTTAGAAGGGACCTCAGAGGTCTTCTAGTCCAACTCCCTGCTTGAGCAGGACACCCTATGTCATTTCAGACAAATAGTTGTCCCATCTTTTTTTTTGAAAGTCTCTGGTGATGGAGCAATCACAAATTCTGAAGGCAAGATATTCCATTGGTTGATTGGTGTTACTCTTAGGAAATTTCTCCTTAGTCCTACGTTACTTCTCTCTTTGGTTAGTTTTCATCCATTGTTTCTTGTTGTACGTTTTGGTGCTTTGGAAAATAGATTGACCTCTCATTTTTGTAGGAGCCCCTCAAATATTGGAAAACTACTATTTTATTCTGCTATTTTATTGTGAGTTGGGGAGATGTTTGGCAAAATTGATTAAACAGAAAAAAGGGCATGGTTGAACCTGCTTTTTAAATCCTGTCAGCACTTCTCTAGATTAAAAGTGAAAGATCATTTAAAATATCACCAGTATTATAGAGATGGGGCAATTTTTGAGATTGTTTCAAATTGATAGTGCGAAAACAACATGGCTGGCCCCGCAGGTGAGATCTAAACAGCCCGCAGTCTGGATTTGGCCCATGGGCCTTGAGTTTGACAACCCTGGTATAAGGCTACTGCCTCGAACTGGGGATTGGGCTAGAAAATCTACAAGATTCCTTATATGCCTATGATTCTGAATCTAGTTATATTACATCCATTTGATCTCTTTCTAAATACTGTATGCAATATTTATTTTTAGTTCTAAGTTTTGTTTTAAATGTTGAATTTGTTGAAATAAACTTTTTCATGATACTAATCTGATAAAAAGCTCCCATTTTTTAAAGTAACTTTATATGAGGATGACATGGGTTCCATATTTATGCCATAATTTTGCTGTATGAATGAATATAATTTATCAAACAATTTTCCCCTAGCTAGAAATTCAGTTTGTCTTGAAACCTTGGTGTAATTGTCTCTACAGCCAATCATAGTAAGAATAAAAGCATTTCATTACTTTTATTCATTTTCTCCCTGAACTGTTTCCCTCTTTTTTATGCTCTACTCCTTATCAGACAAGTAGTGGGAAGTTTAAATCATATTGTCATATTGTCAACAAAAATCTCCCACCCCACCCAAGATAAATTGTCCAAACACCTTTGAGAATACCATTTTATAATTATACCTCAGATTTATCTGCAATGAAAACTTAGATTTGTTTCTTTATAACAAGTGGTCTTAGGTCATTATAACATTTTATAATAAAGGCCATGAACCTATATGATAAAAGTACATTGTGATTTATTGTCCTTTGATCTATATCTCTGTAAAGCTACAGAGAGAACATAAAACTTCATTTGGGTTAAGCCTTTATGGTTGTTGGGAACAAGTTAATTGAAGAATGATCCTCTGGAGACCCTAACTGCAGATATACCTTGTTTAGTAACACAAGGTTGGCACCTGCAAAAAAGCTGAGAAGGTCCTTACTTGACATCTCTTGGATGATACAAAGCTGATGCAAGTGTCAAGTGTCAGGTTTAATTCTTCACATGTTTAAAGTAACTAACACTTTGGAATATCTTCAAGTAATTTGCAAAATAAGTCAAGTGATAGGTTATTCAGCATATTTTATTTCAGCTCATTAAAAAAAAATAGAATGGAGGATATAAAAAGAAAGACACATTATTTAACTGGCTGTGATAATAGACTACATAGCCTCTTCATTTGCTGCTTGTCTTTTAGTTCATTTCAAATGTATATATTACATTCTCTTTCACTATACTATAATCCTAGAGGAACTTTAAATGTGGATCATTTATCCATGTAATTGCAAGTTTTAATAGGGTAGAAACCTATATATTATTGTTGCTTTTGAAATTGCTAATCTATTATTATTATTATAAATATTAAGTCCTGTAATATTAATAAGTGTTAGCATTAAGAAAATGGTTAAGAAAGAAAGCTATGGCTCTGGTCCTAGGGTTAGCTATCCAGCACTATTGCTTTAAAAAAGCTGCCACTTTATGCCAAGAAAAGAGATGACTGTATTAAAGAGTTGCAGACAGGTGATATGAACTTCCATGTGTGGAGCACCTTTGTGGAAATGAACTGGAAGGACTATGTGGTTCTATCCACTTCAAAATTTTGGATCCAATAAATGTATGTCTTTAGACTGACACATTCCTGAAATAGTAATTTTAATTTTTATAGCTACTGTGTGATTTTACTGCAAAATTAATCGAGAAAAGTTTGTACTCCTGATTTACGGTCTCAGTAAGATAATTTATACTATTGAAACTTCAGCTTGTTTGCTATAACTTCTAGCACCTTAAGTACTAGCTCAGAACTTTAGGACATCTCCAGGTAAGATACCTGCAGATGGCTCACCCCTCTTAGTGGGTCTTCTGCTTCATCACACTCCCAATTCTCCATTGCAATGGTGGATTGCTACCGGTTCACCCCGGTTCAGGTGAACTGATAGTGGTGGTGGCAGGAGGCTCTGCCCACCCACCCGGATGTCATCATAGATGATCTGCGCATGCTCAGAAAATTATGTGCATGCACAGAACTGCCCCCTCCGTGCGTGTACACAGTTCTGAACCGGTAGCGAAGGTAAGTGAAACCCACTACTGCTCCATTGGTGTACTTTCTCCCACTGTACCTAATCCATGGAAACATCCAGAGAGGTGAGAGAAAGTAGTTTGCAAGTGAATGCTTTTACTCTTGTCAATGCATTTTTGAGGAAGAAAGAAGTATAAACAATAATTGCAAGATGAATGAGTGGCCTTGGATTATTTTTATTACTCATGCTGTTTAAGTTCTAAACTAATTCCACTTTTACCTGTTAATTTTTTATTTTTTTCACATCTTTATTTTAACATTCATTCTAACCTTTTAATTCTTCAATAAACCATCTTCCCTATGTATACAGTATTCATTAACTCTACTCCACAAATTCAGACCATCTTCATTCAGATCGACTGTATCTTTCCCCTTTCACTTATCTATTGGATGACAGAGTAGAACTTTTCCTTGGAGAAATGTATTGAAAGTCTGGCTCCAATAGATATCCTAAGGTAATAGTCACCTAGCTGTCTATCCCATTCTTTTTAGGAACCAGGTCTTTATTTTGGACCCCCTCCCCCATAGACCCCCTAGCTTCTGAATCCAGTACCCTATTCTGTGCTGGTATAAAACAACATCAAGGTAATCTTGGGTTATGATGGCAGTTAGGACTGTTATTGCTACATGATGAGATTATAAAGCTTGATGTTGTGTGACTGCATCACTTAGTGATGGCAACCTGGCAGTCCCCGCTGCTGTCGTTACTACAGGAATTCCAGGTAAGGAATGCAGAGGGGTCAGGGATGTCACAGATGAGCATTGGAGAATGTGGGTGGGCCAGAAAGGGCAATGGAGAGGAGCTGGCATGTACAAGCAGGCTGGCTAAGGCAGTATGCAGATGCTTGGAAGCACGAGCAGGCAGGGGATGCTACAGAGCATGCTACGATGGCGCAGTGGATAGAGTGCAGTACTGCAGGCTACTTCTGCTGATCAACGGCTGTCAGCAGTTTTGCAGATTAAATCTCACTAGGCTCAAGGTTGACTCAGCCTTCTATTCTTCCGAGGTGAGTAAAATGAGGACCCAGATTGTTGGGGGCAGTATGCTGACTTTGTAAACCACTTAGAGAGGATTGGAAAGCCTTGTGAAGTGGTATATAAGTCTAAGTGCTATTGCTATTGCTATGAGGTCCCTGAGATCTGGTACTTTGTAGTGGACTCCTCAAGAGAAAAACATGGTGGAAGCAATTTACAGAAGCAGCTTTTAACCTTCCCTGTAGGCTTTTCCATTGACTTTGTTTATGGGAAGCTGGCAGAGAAGATTGCAAATGGTGATCATGTGACCATGGTTCACTGTAATAGTATAATTATGAGCTGTGTCCAACTTTGCAGAGAGGTCATGTCTCCTAATTCATAAGTTTGAAAAGTTGTTGAGTGAATGTTGTTGAGTTGTCATAAGAAGAGGACTACTTGTAAATCATATGAATTTGAACACTGCCATGAAACACTGGTGCTTTGAACAATTGCAGCCTAGAACCTTCTAGTCATCACACTCCTGGAAAATTCCTCAGATAAATATGAATTCAACTCTACCACTTTGATCAGAAGAGGCATTGCACATATTTGTGGAAAACTGAGATTGTAGTGTTTACTTAAGTATAACTAGTGGTGAGTTGCTACTGGTGCGGCCCATGCTGCCACCCCAGTAGGGCCCGCAAAATTGGGCAATGGCTCTGGTGCTGTTGCAACTGGGCCATTGTGGTTGCCATCTTTTTTTTCTTTTTTTGGTTTTTGCGCATGTGCAGAAGCTGAAATCTCACAAGACAACGCTTGCTCAAATGAGATTTTGGCTTATTTTTGCTTCCACGCATGCGCAGAAGCAAAAAAAATTGTTCAAATCTTGCGTGCGCGCGCATCATTTCGCAAGACGACATGCGCACATGAGATTTAAGCGGGGTTTTTTGCTTCTGCGCATGTGCGGAAGCAAAAATAAGCTGAAATCTCATTTGGGTGAGCATCGTTTCGTGAGATTCTGGCTTCTGGGCATGCACAGAAACCAAAAGCTCATGTGGGGTACATGCACGGGGGACGCGTGCCCGCCAGCATCGGACTGCGCGTGCATCGCACCGGCAGGGTGCTGCGCACGGAAACCCGCCCTGAGTATAACCCTCACATCTAATATTCTACCCAGAGGGATGGAGCAATTTCTCATTTTGGAGAGAGCTTTCTGAAGTAAAGGCATAAAGAAAGTGCCATATAATGGGATTTTTTTTCAAGAATAACACAAACAGGTGTGTTATTGGTTTTGGTCCTCAAAACTTTACAGGCGACTTTACACAAATGTACATTATTGGAAAATGACAGCTTCCTGTAGAAAAATACAGTATCCATTATTTTCAAATATAGTACATTTTTTTCTCAAATAGGATCTGGGAAATGATTCAGACACTTTTCATATAATTGCATATGGTACAGTTATAACATTCTCATTGGCTTTGTGAAATTACAAAAGTTCCAGAGAGAAGCTTAATTTTCTCCTATGCTCCTTTCATCTTTATACCTAGGGCTACTTGCTAGCATATATGTTCTAGTCTGCTGAAGTAAAATTAGCCATCAAAACACTCTAGATCTGCAGAGTGTTGAGTTATTAAGCCCAGATATCCTTTTTTCCCTGACTTCTTTATCTGATTATAATTAGCTGGAAATATTAAGTCCAGCAGCTTGCCTGTCAGAGAAGAAAAGAGATAGCTACCAATAATTAAATGGGTTATCACTGCAATTTATCCAATCCTAAAATCTCTTTTCTTGGTTGTTAATAAATAGGTACTAAATATAATAAGCTATCTAGTGGCTACAGCCAAATAATGGGGCAAACTGCGAAACATGATGTGCCAAGTGTTAAAGACATGGTTAGCTATATGACATTACCTATCATTTCCAGAAAAAAATATGGATTTAGAACCAAAAGTAAATGAATTTAATGTTAGCAATTTCCAAAAAAGTATAGGAACAGTGGAAAATGGCCATTGTACTTACCTGATACGCCCCTTCTCTTGAGGTGGAGCTAGCCTCCAAGGATGGGAAGACACTGCCCTTTAGCCAATGAGGACCGAGTCTTATAGAAGTATAAATAGCTGCTCCACCCGCAGCTACCCCTCTTTTACGAGGAACAAACTCAATGTGCTATCCAAAAATTCACCCAACTGGGCTATATTACAGAAAAAGACCAATACATACATACAATGAAAAAAACAATTAACAGTACAACGTAGTGAACTAAACAACCCCTGACCGGCCAATACCAAGGGGGGGGGAACTTGGAGGCTAGCTCCACTTCAAGAGAAGGGGTGTATCAGGTAAGTACAATGCCTATTCTCCTTGGAGGGTGGAGCTAGCCTCCAAGGATGGGACATACCAAAGTAACCTGTCCCCAGCTAGGGTGGGTCCCTTAGGCCAGTCAACCTCCCCTTCCTGGGGCACTACATGCTGAAGGACCCTGAGGCCAAAGGAAGCCGCCTCCGAGGCAAATACATCCAGTTTGTAATGCCATACAAACGGAGATGGAGAGGTCCAGGTGGCTGCCCTACAGATCTCCTCTAGGGACGCCCTGGTGAACCATGCTGCCGAAGTAGCTGCACTGCACATGGAATGTGCGATAATCCTAGGAGGACATGGCAAGGAGGAACCCTCATATCACATGGCAATGACCGCCCGGATCCAGTGGCCCACTGTCCCAGGAGAGATCATTACCCCAGGGAACTATCTCTAAAGGACACAAACAAGGCTTCCGATCTGCGGAAGGCAACCGTATGTTGCAAATAAATGCCGAAATCCCATCTGACATCCAAACGGTGAAAACGTTCCTCTGCCTCAGTAGAGGGGGATGGGTAAAAGGAGAGTCCACCCTATTTTCATGAAGAATGCAAAGATCCCCTCTGGCTGATAATGCCACTATTTCTGAAATCCTACGGGCTGAAGTGATCGCCACGAGGAAGACCACTTTGTAGGGCATAATCCTAATAGGTACCGTTTCCAATGGCTCAAAAGGAGGATCGGAGAGGGCACCGAGGACCAGTGCAAGGTCCCAGGTAGGAAACCAATGCACTACTGGAGGGGCCATATCGGTTGCTCCCTTTAAAAACTGTTCTACGAGTGGATAAGCTGACAAGGATTTGTGAGGGTGACAGGAAAGGACCGTGGAGAGGGCTGCTAACTGCCATCGAAGAGTGTTAGGGGACAAACCCTTGGTGATACCCTGTCTAAGGAACTGAAGTATGTCAATGATGGAAAGGTCCACCGGAGAGCAGCCGTTCCAGAGGCACCAGGAATGAAAAGCCCGCCATGTGGAAGAATAGATCCGTTCCAAGGACGGTCTCCTAGCCTGAAGCATGATCACAATGATATCTTCAGGCACCTGTTGTTGCCTTAAACTGAGCCGCTCAAGCGCCAAGCGGTCAATTGAAGCCAGTGAGGATTGGGATTCCTCACTGATCCCTGGGCAAGCGACCACTCTGTCGGTGGGATTCGCCATGGAGGGGACACTGACAAGGACTTCAGTTCTGTGAACCACGTCCATCTGGGCCTGTGGGGTGCTAGGAGTATGATTTCCGCCCTGTCCCTGATGGCTCGTTGGATGACCCTGGGAACCAATGGAAGAGGGGGGAAAGTGTACAGAAGGCCTGGGGGCCACTCGCAACGCATAGCGTCCACCCCTTCTGCACCCCGGGACTGGTATCTAGACATGAACCGGGGAAGCTTGGCATTGTCTGGGGATGCAAACAGGTTGATGACCGGTTTGCCGAACCTTGAGACCAACTGTTGGAACAGGTCGGGATGTAGGCTCCATTCCCCGTGATCCACTTGGTGACGGCTGAGCCAATCTCTTCAAATATGGGATCTAGTTGAGACCCACTAGCTTGTGGGGCAGGGGCTGGTAAATTAGCGGTTGCCCTGGCCTTATGGAGTAATGATCTGAAAAGGCTGGGTTGGAACAGCCCTGCTAGCTCCACTCTCCAAGGAGAATGAATTTTTACTCCATGTTCTTAAATCCCTCCCTATTGAAATGCATCCTCAATTGAAGCTTTATTTTGAGAGGTTTAAGAATTAGAAATAAGCTGTTACACTCATCAAAGTAGGAATAGTTATTTTTCACCTAGGGGCATGTGTTTCTTTGCCAGCCTCCAGGTAATGTTTGTGGTCATGCATAGGCAATCAAGCATTTTGAAAAGTTAAATAGGCATGTAATTGTTTGTTTGATCTTATATTCCTACTTCCTAAAACACCTTAACAAGAGGCATTCATTTACATTTGACATAAGAAACCTGAGGAAGAACATTCTTTTCATTTTTTGATAGCATCAAAGATTTCTCAATAGTTTGCATTATAAAGACAAATAAAACATTTCCAGATACTTGCAACAAAATAAATAAAAGAAGGAAAGAGGCCTAACTTTATATATTAACAGCCGCTGGTCCCGAGATATAACTATACTAAAGACATCCAGTGATGTGGACTTAGAGCAGGGGTCGGCAACCTGTGGCTCCAGAGCCGCATGCAGCTCTTTGGGCCTTCTGCCACAGCTCCCTGTCACACTGTCATGGCAGTGGCATGGTCGAAGCCTTAGTGGGGGAGCAAAGCGCTCCTGCACTTGCCTTTGTGCAGCAACAGCATTCCACCTGGTACATTTGCTGTTGCCACCAGCAAAGACTGCTGGGAGAGAACTGTGGGGGCAGATCTTGCAGGGTAGGGACCATCCCCTAAGCCTGGCCTTCCTCCTCCCTTGTCAGCAGGGCCAAGAGAAAGAAGGGGGCAGTGTGGGGAAGCACTCCCCTGCTCTGCCAAGCAGAACAACCCAGTGGGTGGGGGGGAGATGGTCCAGCAGAAGCACCCTCATTGGTGAGTTGGACGGTGGAGAGGTGTCTGGCTCTTGCAGCGGAATGTGCTGCTTTCTGTTTCCTATGCCTTCCTTGATCTCAGCTCTTTCAGCAAGAGCTATATTTCTGTTTGCTTTCATTTCCACAGGCAGTGATGGCTGGGATCATTGGGGGGGAGCAGAGGCATCAGGGCTGCTCCCCCCTCAGCAAGATGAGCCTGGAGGAGCCTGGAGATTTGCAGTCAAGTACCGGAGGGTCAAAAGAGGCGCTCCGATGTCCCCCAACACGCATTTCTAGCTCATGCTCCTCTGTCTCGAGGTAGGATTGAGCAGGGAGCAGAGGGAAGGGAGAAGGGAAGAAGCCTGGCTGGCTTTCCTTTGGCATGGGGCATGGGGGAAAAGACCCAATATCCGCTCCATGCCTGCAGCAAAAGCACGCTTCACAACTGGGTCCCCTCCTCCTCTGAAGCCCATTCCCTGACCCACTTGCCCCTGGCAACACACACTCTCTCTCCCTCCCCCATTCTCTCCAGAGAGCAAACCCGGAAGTGGCTGCCTGGTGTTTCCTGCCATTCAGGTAGTGAGTGAGCAAGAGACAGAAAGGGGGGGGGGGAGAGACAGATTCAGCTCAATTCAGCCCTCGCCAAAGAAGCTCACCCATCAGCCAGTCTCCCTTACTGTGTGTCTGTATGTCTCTCTCTGTCTGTGAGAGTGATCCTCCTCTCGCGACCCCCTGGCAAGCTGTGGCAGGGACGGGAGGGTGTGCATGAGTGGAGGAGGAGAGGAGAAGGAGGGAAGCCTCTGCCTCAGATTATGCTCATTGCTCTGCTAGCCCATCTTTCCAAAAGAAAGAAAGCTGGTGAAAAGCCCCAAAGAGTGCACGAAGGGCTGTAGGGCTTTCTGAGAGTGAGAAGAGACACAGAGGCAGGGAGCGAGAGAGAGCAAAACACACACACACACTCATAGACATAGACATAGAGAGAGAGAGAGAGACAGACAGACAGACAGACAGACAGACAGACAGACAGACACAGAGAAAGAAAGAAATGAGAGAG
>JANHGD010003741.1:97787-112286 GCA_027560375.1 Imantodes cenchoa | reverse complement strand
GTGTACATAAAAGAAAAGATACATTTGTCAAGAATCATGAGGTACAACACTTAATGATTGTCATAGGGTTCAAATAACCAATCAGGAAACAATCAATATTAATATAAATAGTAATGCTGTAGGCATTCACCAATAATTCAGTATTAATTAATTAATTCTACACCATTAGCTACATAATCTCTCTCCAAGCTTAACAAGATACGGCAGCAGCTATTTTTAAGTTTTTATTTTTATTTTTGTTGAACAGAAATTAAGAAATGTTATTCAGTAAAATGAATAACATAAATCCATGATGTGAATGTAATTTTAAAAGTTTTTCTTACTAAAGCCAATCAAGCAACAAATGATTAGTACAGCTAGTGCTCGACTTACAATAACAAATAGGATTGGAATCTTAGTTGTTGAGCAAAACTGTCATAAAGCAAGACACCCACATGATTGTTTCACTCAACAACTGCAAACCCGGCTCTCCTAGTTGCAGTCATTAAGCCATCTCCCAGATCACTAAGCAGACAGAGCGAAAGAACTTCCTGTCAAATTCAACTTCCTTCTAGAAGGGAACTCAATCCAGCAGATTGCTGGAATGGAGCTTGGATCTTTGGGAGATGAGTAATATTTTGTCCCCCACCAGAGGAGTTCAGCTCCCCTCAGTAGGCAGCTTTCTGCAGAAGCCGACAGAAAACACTGCATCCATTAGTCCCAACAAGAAGAGTTTTGGGGGGAGGGAATCTTAACAGTTGAACAGTAACAACTGTTTTGGTGGATTCCCCTTCATTGACTATCTTCAAGTGGAACCTAGATAGCCTCATAGCCAGGATGCTTTAATTTGGATTCCAATTAAGAGCAGGGCATTGGGCTAGTCTACGTTGCCCCTTCCTACTCTGTTTCGGTGACAGCGGTCAGCAAATTTCCCCTAATCCATTTTATAAATTGCCCTTTCTTATAAATGAATACTTCCCCCACCCCAAAAAAAACCATCGAGGAAGAAGGCAATGGCTTCCATCTTATTGCCAAGAAAACCACATAAAGATAACCACATAGTCATCAGAAATCAGACTTGATTCCAAAGAGATTTAACTTTGTCTCTCACCCAATCTACCTTACCTTCCTTGGATCACATAAAAATAACCATCACTAAAGTGCCTGCCTTCTCTTATCCATGCTCCACCATTGCCTTCAGAGGTAACAAAAAACATACATCGCTAAGGTAACTATATTGTATCAGTCTGTAGAAGCTTATTATTGCTTGATTTGGCCATTTAGCTATAGTGACATGATGCATTTGTGGTGAAGATTTGAGTGATCTGTGCTTTTAATATTCTGTGCAAAATTTTGCTAGCTAGAGCAGACACAGGGGATGCTTATTGGTATGTATTTGTTCCTTGAAAATCACCAACCTTTCCCTCTAGTTTTAAAAGTTTACTGAATTTTTAAAAAATCAACTGCATCATTTAAATGCCCAGCCAGCCTAGAAACTATACAACTAAATAGACCACTAAATAAATGGATTACAAATTTCTGCAATTTTTCATGAGAGGAATTTTAAAATACTGCACTTACTCCATCATTTTATATTTGTCCCAATTTTGTAAAAAGAGCATATGAAGAAAAATTTCATGAGTAATGGTGGTGGAAGTGCTCCACCATGTGGCTAGTAGGAATACATTAATCCAGTACTCGATTAATTCCCTAGTTATTTGGACGACTTATAAAACCTCAATCTATGAGTTGCTCTGCCATTTTGCATTATTGTATTCTTCTGCACCAAAAGGCTATATCAAGGAGAAAAATAGAAGAAAGAAAATGGTATCAATCTGCATGATATGTTGAAGCTTACTATTTATTATTTCATGGGCAAGCAAATACATATATAGTCAGCTTCATATAAGGTGTTTTTTTTTTAGTTTGCATTTTGCCTCTGTAAACCCCCACACTGAATCTGAAATAAAACACTCAAGATGTGAACAAAGTGAAGACTTTCAGCTTTAATTCAAGGGGTTTGGCAAAAGTGGGGCATTAACCATTGAGGAATTAAAGCCCACCCCGTTTTTGGAGGCTGTAATTTATTTATTTATTTATTTATTTATTTATTTATTTATTTGTCAAAACATGTAGAAGATAGCAGGTATTGGTATAAACATAAACATTAGCAAAGTAGGTTCAGGTAAATTAGTCAATAAGACAGTAGGACAGGGACGGTAGGCACAATGGTGCGCTTATGCATGCCCCTTACAGACCTCTTAGGAATGGGGTGAGGTCGACTGTAGACAGTCTAAGGTTAAAGTTTTTGGGGTTTGGGGAAGAAACTACAGAGTCAGGTAGTGCATTCCAGGCATTGACCACTCTGTTGCTGAAGTCATATTTTCTGCAGTCAACAATCTTCAAAACAATTCTTCAATTGTTGATTCCACACTTTTGTTAAACCCTTTGAATTAAAGCTGGAAGATTTCGTTTTGATAACATCTTGAATGTTTCATTTTAAATTCAACGTGGTGGGATAGAGGGGCCAAATGCCAAAACAACTTTCCATTATCCCAATATATACGAACCTTACTAGCGGTGTAAACACTGTTTTAAAAATCATATTGCTTTTATTCGGTACATAAAAGGCAATGTAACAGAACTGGAAAGGGGGCCATAGCTGTGGAGTGGTTTTTGTTTTGTTGTCAGTTATTTTACAAAACAGAAAATTTCTATAATGGAAAAGCTTACTCACCACAATTTAAAGAGGCAAATGGCGTGACAGATATCTCAGAGTTCATATTTGTTTGTTTGAATGTAGTTATGTGCAGTGCAGATGGTAAGGGTAGAATTGCAGAAAATCCTTTTAAATGTAAATCACTTGCATTTTTAATTACCCAAAGAAAATGTATTACTGCTTTCCTGAAGATATTTTTAATTGTGTGCACTGTGCAATAGCTTGTTGATAGATTTTATGTATAAATTTTGGAGTTACAGTTTAAGAGAAAAACAGTGTGGAATACAAAATAAATAAAATTAAATTTAACCCTTTTTCGTTCTTTGGCGGACTTGCTACAAGTTTAATTGAAGAAACTATTTAACTTATTTCATAGCACAGAAGGTCAGGTTTAATCTTCCATCCCTAAACATTTATCCTTTCTCCCATTAAGCTACAAGCATTTATTTGAAACAAAAAAAATCAATACATTGCAAACAATATAAAATTCTGAAAATATTTAGATTTCATTATTTCCTATTATTCAGTTCAGCATTTGGTTATCGGCATGGATTTAATTTTTGCATCGCATGAGAAAAATACATCTTGCTTCCCCTGTCCTTATCACTTTCTATAGAGGAATACTCGAGAGCATTGTATCATACTGCATTACTGTCAGGTTTGGAGGCATTACTGCTTTGGACAGGAAGGCGGTGCAGAGAGTGGTGAGAATGCCAGAAAGATTATTGGTAGCTCACTTCCTTCTATCCAGATATAGCATATAAAGCGATGCTTGGGCAGGGTCCACAGTATTATCTGGAACACTACCCATGACCTGTTTTCCTTCTTACCTTCTGGGAGGAGGGTTTGTGGTATCCAAAGCAGAACATCTAGATACAGTCACATATAGTAACCATATAGTATCAACCTTGTGTGTGTGTCTGTGTGTGTCTGTGAGCATGTGTATATGAATGTTACGCATGTGTATGGGTAGACATTCATTTGTCTGAAATGGTATAGGGCCATGATGGCGAACCTATGGCACATGTGCTACAGGTGGCACGCAGAGCCATATCTGCCAGCACACAAGCCGTTGCCTTGGCTTAACTCTTAGCTGAATTTTGGCTCATGCGGAGGCTCTGGGCATTTTCAGCCTCCGAGGGCACTCTGGGACATCAGAGGAGGGCATTTTCACCCTCCCCAGATTCCAAGAAAGCCTTTGGAGCCTGGGGAGGACCTACCGGGCCCACTGGAAGCCGGGAATCGGGGAAGCGGGGGGTCATGTGCATATGCACATGGGGGGCATATGGGGGCATTGAATTATGGGTGTGGGCACAGATGCACGCGATAATGCACATGCGCACACTTTTAGCATCCGAGGAAAAAAAGGTTTGCCATCACTGATATATACTGTATATGCAGCCAATTCTTCCTTTACCTATCTATCCAGGGGTTGTTTCACTAAGAGAGATTGTGTACAGGCAATAGGAAGACTCCTCAACAACAGCATCCTGCCTCCCACAAAAAGAAATTTGCCTCCTAGAAACTCACAAACAACACACAGAAGCAATGATTTGCCCCAGCTAGTTGTTTCAGTGGCAGACATGTAAATGGGATTTTTAACACGGTAACTTAATAAAGATTTTATTGGCGGCAAAGAGTTCTTCCATGAATTTATCTCCTTTTTACAGCCTACTGAAACAAAAGACTATTACCACTTCTTCTGAAAAAAATAATTTTAATTAATTTTGAACTAGTGTCAAGAAGTATTTCTGAATCCTGTTCCTTTTTCCTTGAGTATCCTGTGGAGGATGAAAAGAAGAACTTCTCATCCTTTGTCTCAAAAGCAACTGTTGAAATACTCGCTTTAGCTCAAGGGAAACTTTATCTGAATGCAGTCCTCTTTCTTCCAGTAATTGATTTGTTTCACAGGAAGGAAATGAATCAACCCCCCTTTCTCCCCTGCTGAAATTCCTTGTGGGTCTCCACTTGTAATGGCTATTACAAACACGGCTTTATAGAGTGTCCAGAAGCATCTATCCATCCAAGAATCCATCTATATTTTGAAGCCAGATTCAGCCTGAGACGCTTGGTGTCCTATAACATTCAGGAACAGTTTAACTGCTGAGGGAGTTGAACTGTCAGACACCTAATGTTTGCAAATAGTTCAGCTCCTTTGAGAGAAGTGAAAGGCCAGCTTGGCTAGGGAAAATACGGAGCAAAGGGCAGAGGAACAAGGTGGGTAAGTAACAGAACTGCATAGAAATGGTTCCCTGATGGTAGATCTAAGCTAAGTAAGCTGCCAGATACTGACCTGAACATGACTTTTTGAGAGCTACCATGGCAAAATGCCTCATTGCACTCCCTCTCTCTGTCACTGTTCATAGATGCTGAGAGACGAGATTGATGACAATAAAAAAGCCCGATTCATACCACAGTGCTTTGTTACCAACCACGTGCTGGAGAGATTTCACCATTGCAGTAGCTGAAATATTTTTAATCCCCTCTTTATTCATGAGCTTTGGCTATGCTGAATGATAGGAACTGTAGTCCTCAAGGTTGAAGCCAAGGCAAAGGCAGTTCCTATAATTAATAAAAAGTTTGCTACAGCCATGTCTGTGTTTGAACTATATTAGTATTTGATCGCCATAAGGGAAAATACACAGTGGAAATTAGCATTCTGGTCAGGGCACTTGTTCGTGTAGCAAAATCATGTCTCAAGGAAGCATTGCATTACAAACCTCTGTGTGTGTGTGTGTGTGTGTGTGTGTGTGTGTGTGTGTGTGTGTGTAAAAATGGAGGACTTTAGGATTATCCAGTCTTGTCATAACTGAACATTTTGATAGTTTAAAAATAAAAACAAATTTATTCCTTAGAGGAGGAAAAGGACAGCATCTATAGTTAAGCAAGTACTTCATTACAGTCCTATCTTTGTCCATCAATTACTGTTTACTTGTCAGCAGAAATCAAGACACCTACAGGGTATATCTTGAAGTTAACCTATTGGATGTTTAAAGAGCTATTAAAGAGATGCTTGATTTTAGCACAGGTTCTTTTGAAGTTGTGAACTAATGGCAGGTTATTTTTATTTCCAGTGATCAGACAATTAATGAGGTAAAATAGTGGGAAGACAGGCTTAATAGAATCATTGTGGCTCAATCACAAGGCAACCTTTGCATTTGGAACTAAGGAAGGCAGCAAAAGACAAGCCAGAAATTTGGGCTACACAAGTTGAAAGCAGAAAGAAAATAGAGGAAAAATAAACCAGGCATGTGTGGTTTCTTTTTTAATCTCATTATTAACTTTCTATGGCAGAATCATAAATATTTAATATCTATCTTTGATATTTCCCCTTCAGGTGTTTTTTTTTTAGGAGTCTCACATCTATGGCCAGAGAGACTAGTTTTATGCAAAGCAGAATCATTCTGCAGTCCTATAAAACAATTGCATCGTGCATCATGGAAAACTGGACATTGATTATTTTATTTACATCCTATCTTTTGTGCAGGATCTCAAGGCAATACTAATGATAAAAAAATACAGCTAATCTGTTATTAGATCTATTAACATAGAGGAAAAGCTCAGGGTGGCCCATCAATGGAGAGGATTTGGCGAGAAGGAGGGCTCTGTTAGAAGGGCACTTTTCCCCAATAGTCATATTCAGGGACTTTGGAAGTTACCAATGGAAGTGAATATTTGTAGCTGCAAACTGAAGGGTCTTGAGCGCGTGAAGAGTATACTTCCAAACCAGTAGAGAAGGTAAGCAGATTTTACCACTGAGGCAAACCAACGGACTTCTTAAATCATATTAAAAGAATTGTTTCTTAATATTAATACACTGTCCATACACTCAGGGAACAGCACCTGTTCCTTCCATGCACAGTGCAGAAATCCAAATTAATAAATCCCTAATGAGTTTTCCTCAGGAAAGGAGATACAAATTATAACTACTGGTATGGAAAGCCAGTGTGGAATTGTGGTTAAGGCAGAAGGCTAAAAACTCTGAGTTCTAGTCCCTTAGTCACTGAAGAGATATACTTAAGTGCTCTTATCTCTCTTTTCCTAGGGTTTGCGTATTTGTTTTCTGTAATATTTATTTTTAAATGTAGATTTTTATATAGTTTGTAGGGTTTTTTTTCTTTCTATCTTTATCATTTTTGTCTTTCTATCTTTATCATTTTTATCTGATGGTTATGTCCTGCCCAGAATCACTGTTGGTGAAATGGACAACTATACCCATTTGATTACCGGTAATTAAGTAATAGTTCCATCTCAGGCACAAAGCAAGCTGGGTGAACTTGGGCCAATCACTCTCTCTCAACCATAGGAAGCAAGCAACAATGATAAACCATTTCTGAAAAACCTTGCCGCTCCAAAACTGGAAGGACTAAGTCCAGGCAGTTGCCAGGAGTCAATCCTGACTCGAAAGCATTTAAAAAAGTAGTATTGTTAGTGTATTATTAAATTAAAATCATACAACCTATGCATATGGCCCTAATGTTTGTAACCAGAAATCTCTGTTAATCAAACAAAGGAGAAGCAAATGTATTTGGGCAGATGGTAGAGAAACATTTTCTCTAAAGTACAGGAGCCTTCTCCCCAAGAACACAGCCTAGGACTTCATCCCTTGCAGTATGAATTCAAAAAAGTGTGTATCCGTTCCCTGCCTTACTGTTTTTCCTTCAAAAAGTGAGTTGTAAATATAATGGCTTTAATTAATTCAAGATTTGGTGAGGGAAGAACATTTTTCATTACAGCAGATTTCTCAGTGGCTTAGGTGACATTTTTTTGAATAACCTAGTAAGTTCATGGTAAGAAAAGAACGGAATTCACCCATCTATCACACCTGCAGCAACTGGGAGATAAAAATGTGTTCAATAAATAGATCCCCTGATGTGCCCCATACATTCTTGAGCATCCCCAGGACTTGTGTAGTACAACAGAAACCCAGCCATTGTTACAATTGCTGCTCTTTCTGAAGTCTCAGAATTCTTTGATATAAAGACTGGAATGTGGTGGAGAAAAACAACTTGTAGCGAAGTGTGGATTTAGTTTTATCCATCCTTTTGCCCAGAGCATTGTCAAGGTAATATATAAGGGGTTTTTTTACGAAACTTTTTATGTTTTCCTTAAATTAATATTGTTCAAATATGTCTTGTGAAAACAAAAATGTCAAAATGTAAAGAAAATAGCCCTGGAAAGCAACTAATAATCTTCCTTGTGCTGTAAATCTAGCATTTATAAATCACACTGAATTGCAGAGAATTTTAGCCAGATTGAGGTTGTGATATCCTGGTGCAAAAGACATAGTCCTGGCTCTTTCATGCCTTTTTCTTCTGTCATGTAAACAATTGTGTGAGCATTATAATCAAATAAGTTATTGGGGATGGGGGGGAGGCCGCCAACCTATTTGACTGATCTCAAACATCTCAGCAACAGTATCTCTAGCTAGTATCTGAAAACAACCAAGAACTCATAGGTAAAATTAGGAAGCCGAATAACAATCAATTGATTAATTAATTGGATTTGCAGATAGTCCTTGGACTACAACCATTCAGTCAGTAACCGTACCAAGTTATGATAGTGCTGAATGAATGATATTTATGACTGGTGTAATGGAATGTGTGAATAATCTTTGGGAATGAGAGGAAGAGATGCTGTTTAGGAAACAATCAGACAAGAGAAGAAGGAGCCTCCAGTGACTTAAAAGATCAGAGAAAGAAACTCAGGAAAGACCTGCCCTGATTGTACAGGTGGTAAAAAGTGGCAGTGGGAAGTTTATACCTTCAGACTTGAAAGATTATGGTAATATAGCCTTACAATAAAGTAGAATTATTTATCTAGTTTCATGTCTGTATATCCAGGAGAACTAACAAGTGGTTCTTGCTATCCCTGGACTCCCAAGGTCATATCATTATGATTTGTGTGCTTAGTAACTTGTTGGCTGTTGCAACTGGTTGCTGAGAGCTTCTCAATAATGTGATCACCATTTGCAACTTTCCCTGCTGGCTTCCTCAGAAAGTCCATGGGGAAGCTGGCAGGGAAAAGTCATAAGTCATTGGGATAAGTCACCCCAACCCATGCACTGTCCCATAGCTCCTTTATACTTGTGACATGCCCACTACCTACTCCCCATGCACCCTGCCAGACTCATGTTGCACCTTCACACGTCCTCTCCAATGCCCATGGTATTCTTGCTCACTCCTCACCCTCTCACCCACTCTGTCCAACTCACCTTTACAACCCCCTCACACATTTTATGCAAGGTTCTCAAACCTCACCCACAACCCCAAGCACCCTTTTGTTTCCTCATCACCCAATAGCAGCCACTTATCTGCTTGAGGGCCTGGAACTGCCACTTTTTTGTCTTCAAGGAGAAGACAATGCAAATTACTTCAATAATGCTGACAAGAAAACTATGTTTGGCTTAAAGAGAGTCTTTATTTCTGCTACTATTACAGAACAAATCAAGAGATTAGGTAAAAGGAATTTTTATTTTAAAAAATGGAGCTATTTGGAAGGAGCACAGTCTAAGCTTGTGCATAGGACGTATAGACATGTAGAATCTAAAGTCTTAGTAAAATGATATTGGATATGTACCGGTAGTTGCAACACTCAGACACGTATATATAAACACATGCACAATAAATACATAGCTACACACAAAAATGTAAAATTACCTGCAATTTTTTTTTTAAAAAAAAATCTTTTTATTTATTTTTAGAATACTGACTGCTGCCAGCTCTAGGATGCTACAAATCTATAAAGCCAATGGTTCCATAACTGAAGCAATGAAATGCAGCAGCAATAAAAGAAAACGAAGACCATGCCTTCGGGTTTCCTGATCCTTTTTTACATATTTTTTTTTTGTGTTTCGTGTTCTATGAAGAATCTTACAATTATGTAGAATGTTATTGGTTTACTATTCTATTAATTAATTAATTAGTACTTGGAAAGAATATAGCATTGTGTTGGACTGATCTTGCAGATGAACAAATCACATGAAAAAGAAACAGAAATCAACCTATGAATCTATCACTCCATGCTGGCATTTGTGCTGAATAGTCAAACTCTATCGCCTGATTCATTTGTAGCTCTTCTTGCCATTGATGGCATTTTGAAATATCCACAGTGCTCAGCTATGATATTCTGTACAAATACTGTTGGTGTCTCTTACATACGGCTGTATGTATTCCGAATTTGCATAGCCGCCGCTGACTGGCTAATCAAGTAGTGGGAGAAATAAACTGCTGTCAGTGGCTGGCTTAGGTACAGGCAAGCCCTTAAAAGCGGCTTCCCTGCAGCCAGCCAGCAGTTTGTATTGCAATCCAGCTAAGAACAATAAAGGTGCTGAACTGTTCCTACTTCTCCTTCTCTTCATTTCCACGCAATCTAACAGTGTCAGATCAGTAATTTATGGAAGCAATTACCATATCACTATAAACAACCAAAGCAAAGTGCCCTGGGTGTAAAATATGGGCACACTTCAGAAAGAAAAGGCTGAATAAATTTTAGAGGTGCTTCTTTAAACTCTAATTTGCAGGCTAGGGCAATAAAATAAGCTTTTTTTCCATTGATTTGAAACCCATTGATTAATTGCAGCAGGATGACCTTGTTCCTTCAACAAAATAGAAGTTGAGTTCATCTCATTTTGAGTGGCTCAGACATGTCTTGCTGTATCATTAAGCGAACAATATCAAGTATCGCTCACTCTGTGGGTACAATACATATACAACAAAATGAAGCTTATGAAGAAAGCTTGACTGTTTAATGCTAAGCAAAATAAAACTATATCCTTCAATAACACAATGCAGAAATGTATGTTGTCTTTACAAGAATCTTCCACACAAGTTGATAGCCAGCACGTACAGCTTCGTTGCTGTCATTTTCTTCTTATAAACACAAGTTCTCTTCTGTTCCAGCAGGAAAGCAGTCTTATAAGTTACACCATCGATAGCAACCGAGTAATTGGTGAAAGCAGGAAAACAATCAAATGACTGTGTGAACTGTGCAGTGTAAAGAAATGTCACAAATCTAATCGACTCTAGGGAAACAAGGGTAAATTTGAGGCAGCTACAGCAGAGGCAGAACTTCTTCTGGCTGAAAATTGCGACTTTCATTCTTAGCCACGGCTGACTCGCCTTCCTGATCATCTTCTCCTGATTGTGAAGGGCAAGCACATCTGCATCCACCCGTTCTGTCATGAGCAGGTAACAAGAGCAAAGAAAACAACAGTAACCATAGCAACTCCAGGGCAGAGTGTTAGTGTGTGTGTACTCAGGGGTGCCCAGACCATTTAGGGGATAGTAGTAGCCCTCTCAACTTATTAGGGAGTGACTCCCTACTGAGATACCTGACTGTTCTCTTCAGCACCAGCTAATAATCTCACACAATTCTGTCTCGCCTCAAGTCAAATAGCTTAAACATCACTTGAAATGAATGGCTCAAAATGCCACCCGTAGGCTGAAAAAAGGATTTTCAGGGCAGGACTGGTTCTATATTTCCTGGCTTTTCTTTGCACACTAAAAGCAGTACTGAAAAGAGGGAAGGAATAATTCGATAAAGATATACAAGTTATTATTACATATTATTTCTAAATAAACAAATGTGTACTTTTGCACTATTTTTGGGCAGAGTCTTCCTAAAGCTTGTCATTCGTTAAAAATTATGTTTATCAAATGTCAAATATAAGTACTGGGGACCGTGCTTGATACATCAGATAGTCTGCTTGGAGATGATATTTGTTGATTAGGTTGCTTATTTTTAGAGCTTCACACTTTATTAGTTAACACAGAGATTGATACTTGCTTTGGCAGAAATATACCAATATTAATAGTAGCTTGAATATGTACACTTCAAAAATAATAGTATCAGCTTTCTTCATCAAGAATTCGCTTCATGGATTGTTTTCAAATTGATTTAACAGAAATAAAAGCCCTTCCTGCCTTCCTTCAACCTTCTTGCCTACCTGCCATTTACTCTGAGACCGTAACAGTTCTATTGATGCCTATATTAGAAAAAGAAAATCCAAAGATCTACTAGTAATAAGCTAAATGTCCACAAAAGTATTAGTTACCAATGGGAGCAGGGGAGCATATATTTCAGATAACAAATTGCATTGACTGTTCCTACTAAATGAATGCAGCAGAATTATCCTGATCCATGTCTGGAAATATTGATTCAGTAGACAGTCTGGCATAAAGACCATAAGCCATCTGAGGACCACTTTGTTAAAAAAAAAAAATAGGCAGAAGAATTTAAGTAAAAAGAATGCCCATGGACTTCTACAATGACTTAGAAGTTCCTCAGATCTCCCATGAGCCCAAAAGCTCGCTCTTTTTCAGAAAGTCACCACAAGTTTCTTCAGACTTTCATGTGAGTTGGAGGAGTGTGTGCACAGGGAGAACGGGGGGCGGGGGGGAGGGAAGGAGGAAGGAAGAGGGGAGTATACTTTAATTTCTTGCTATAGATGATCTGATTCTTAAAGCAGTGGCACATTTTTCACATAGAAGTTTTGGGGAAAAAACAGACTGCTTTAATGAATAGCCAGAAAGTATTGCACTCATACAACATCCAAAGTATTTCTGAATCATTTTCTGAGCATGCAAATCCCTATTAAGTAATTTATCATTAGAATTTTTTATCTTGCAAATTATTCTTTTTTCCCTCTTTCTGCCACCATAAAGCAGGTTCTTTAAAGAGTAGCATACACATTTTGCTATTCAAGTCAAAGGTGTATAATATCCAAGGGCACAACTTCCTTTAATGCACGTACAGTACAATTAAAAAATCACATACACAAATTTCCCATATTTCGATACCTATACTGTATTTAATTTTTTTATTTAGCTGTTTAATTCATTTATACCCAGTCTTTCTAATCAGTAACATCCTTAACGTAGCTGACAAAAATCTAAAACAAAAACCATTTATAAAATGTTAAAGGTACAGATTAAAATTAGCAATAAAATAAATTCTAAGATTATCTAATAGCCAAAAGCCTGATAAAAGTGATGAAACCAAAGAAGGCCAAAAACATCTGATCAAGAAAATCAAAGAAGAAAGTGAGAATTTTGGTCTCTTTCTAAATATTAAAAAAGCCAAATTCATGATCACTGCAAGAAATGGAAACATCAAAACAGAAATTGATGGTGAAGAGATAGAATGCATGGAAAAAAACCACTTTCCTAGGATCGCAGGTTGTTCAAAGTGGTGAATGCAGAAACATTCACAAAAGCCCTGCATGTGTGAAGTCTATATTTTTCAGGAGAAGGTTGCATCTACGATGCATCTCTGACAGTAAATCATCTACAAAGAGAGCTGCCCTAGAAATCTTAACAACTACATGGGCTTGTACTGATAGCTTTCCATATTTTACAAAAGAAAGAACCTAGTGGTCAGTGAGAACAGCTATGATGTTTTTCTAAAATGCAGAGGATAGTGGCAGGAAATTGCACAATGGATCTGTCTAATTCATTAACATTTTTCAAGCACTGTTGTCTCTCACTTGTATCTCCTCACTGGAGGAGGAAGTGCCTTGTATTTTTCTATTGCTAAGCTAGGAGCCTTGCATCTAAATTTCCCCATACATTGGTGATTGCAGAAACCTGAACAAAGAAAGTTGGTTAAAGAATATTATCCACTCTCACCTATCTCAGAATACGAGACTGTCTACAAAATGCATGCATTTTTACAACCTAGACCCGAGAAGTGCTTATAACCTAGTCAGAATGAAAGAAGGATACAAATATTTGACATCCTTCAATACAAGGTAGGACAAGTATGAATATACAATGATCCCTTTTGGCCAGGTTTTCTAGATTCATGAACAAAATATTTTAAGATATTTTTAGGCAGGTGATGTACTTAGATGACATTCTGGTGCATTCTGTAGATCCTCCTTGCATGCCATCCCTATCAGAAATGTGATGAAAAATCTTTAAGGCAACTGCTTTGCCAAGCTAGAGAAATGTGTATTTTATCTACTTCAGTTAGTCTGTTTGGTGTTCAGAATCTCAACAGAAGGCATGCAGGTGGTTCTAGCAAAGGTACAGTCTTTTCTACAATGGCACACACAGAGAGACACCTTGAAATGTGAACAGTGTGCATTGTGCAATGTCCTCTGGGCTTTGCTAATTTCTACTAGAAGTCCATCCTTAAGTTTGCTTATGGTGTAAAATTGGTGTTTCAACTGCTAGGAAATGTTTGGTGATTCTCATGGTCTATTTAAGAGCAAGAAGCATGTCAAGATTGTAGAGATTCTTGGTCATTCAGGCACAATTCAAGGTGTTGTTATCACCTTTAAAGCCCTACATGGCATAGGACCTGGCTATCTGTGGTACCTGCTGCCGTACACCTCCCTACGACCGGTGAGACCCCACAGAGTGGGTCTCCTTCAGGTCCCATCAGCCAAACAATGCCGGCTGGCAGGGCCTCGGGGGACAGCCTTCTCTGTGGCGGCCCCAACACTGTGGAACCATCTTCCGCCGGAGATCCGGACCGCCCCCACCCTCCTGGCCTTCCGCAAAGCCGCTAAGACCTGGCTCTGCTGGCAGGCTTGGGGGAGTGGGACATGATAAGATTTTTAATTCCCCCCTTTTTTAGAATGAATGAATGTTTTAATTGTCTTAATATTGTTATAATGATTTTAATATTGCTTTTATAGTTTTTATCACTCTTGTATTTGTATTGTTTTATTGTTGGAAGCCGCCCAGAGTCCTTTGGGAGTTGGGTGACCTACAAATATGATTAAATAAATAAACAAACAAACAAACAAACAAACAAACAAACAAACAAACAAACCATTTGGGTAACTTGGGGCC
>JANHGD010003741.1:79069-89216 GCA_027560375.1 Imantodes cenchoa | reverse complement strand
CGTATAAGACGACCCCCTACTTTTGCAAAGATTTTCCTGGGTTAAAAAGTAGTCTTATACGCAGGAATATACAGTAGTTAGGTATCATAATTGGACAAAGCTTTTCCACTTTTTCATTGATGATTATTGTTAGAAAATTATAAGGCTTAATTTTCAGTAATGTGCTTGAATATGCATAAACTAGAGATGTTTTGTTAGGTGAATATTTATACACAGAGATATAGTACGTACATTTTGATATTTCTCTTTGTAAGACAAAACACTGCCACAAAATAGAGTAGTTAGCCTTCTATGCCCACTAACTATGTTTCTGGGTTATGAAAATGGGCAATTTTTTCACAAACTTTGCTCCCTCCCTCTACTTCCTACTCACATGTAGATGGGCTATATATGCAATGATTGTCACTCAGATTACTGAAATCACACTATAATTGGAACAAAAAAACCCAATTCCATTCTGTCTACTTTCTAGGACTGCATCCTATATTTTTATAGGACAGCTAAGATATTCAGCAATTCAAGGATCCTTTTATTGCAAAGAAAAAGCTGATTAGCCATATTTTTCTACACACACTTGAGTAACTGTTTCCTGGTTCATTTTCACAGAATATTTTCGAAAGCTTCTTCAATAAATGACTCTTCTCTCTTTTAAAATAAACAACTTTGTGATTTTAGCCAACAACCAAAAAGCATTTAACTATTTTCCGGTAATTTAGCCAACTCTTAGGGAAATTCTTCCCTCAAAAATCAGTCACATTATAAGCATCCTAAATTCAGTTTCTAAAACAAAATTATTTAAAAAATCTTTAAAAGGATGCTTACTGCTGTTTAATCCAAGTTTAAGAAATTTTTATACAACAGGATTGCTCATAACAGTTTTGACATACTGTATGTAGTCAATTGAAACCAAAGTACAACTGGACAATCATAAAAGTTAATGAACCTTGAAATTTCTTACATTGCTAATGTCAATGTCCATCCCTATTTAATATAAACAGGGATATAAATAGGTACTTCAGAGGTTGCTAGCACATCTGAGGCCTACTGTTTGATTGTGTTTCTACATATATATTTCCAGGGAGTATTAAAGATAAATCATATTCAATACTCAACCTCTCTACGTTGTCAAAGCAATCATTATGAATTGATTTATCTGAAGTGTAGTTAACTTGTTAATTCAAGTATTCTGCTAAAACAATTTCCCCACTACTTTCAAATGTGGCTTATTCCCCAGCATGATTTTTTTCACTGTATTCTGTATTAAAATATATATTTACTAACCTATGAACAGTCAAATGTCCTTAGCAGCTTCCAACTTGGAAATGAACATCCCTGTTTAATGTACCTGGGACCTGCATTTTGCTAAGGTTTCAGGACTGTTACATACAGTTCATACCGGTAGCAATAGCACTTAGACCAGTGGTTCTCAATCTGTGGGTCGGGACCCCTTTGGGGGTCGAACGACTATTTCACAGGGGTCGCCTAAGACCATCGGAAAAGACAAATCACCTTTTCACAGGTTTACTGTAAGTGTTCCTCTCAAAGGAGGGGCAGGAGCCCTTTGAGTGGTACGGCCCTCCCTCTGGAGCGCTGATAGGCAGCACTTGCTGCCTGTCACGGGAGATGGGGCATGCGAAACCTGCCCTGAGGAACCGTTGGCTGCGCCGAAAATCTGTCACAGAGTTGTGGATGCTGATTAGACGGCTCTTCCAGCTGGTCCAGATTCATTCACCATTTTGTCTGTTGGAGTAAAAGGGGCTCAGAGGAGCCGAGAGGGGCTCGAGCTGGACCATCGGGAGGGGAGGAAAGAAATCAAATTGTTCCAAGATTTCCTGGATAGAGGCTTTTGGCACTCTGGAAAGTGGGATCCTGGGATCGTTCAGGCAAGGGGGCTGGGAGGTGCCAAGTTTAGCAGTTAAAGAAAGGCAAGGCTCAGGCCAGGTACCCAACATTACGATTCATAACGGTAGCAAAATTACAGTTATGAAGTAGCAATGAAAATAATTTTATGGTTGGGGATCACAACATGAGGAACTGTATTAAGGGGTCACGGCATTAGAAATGTTGAGAACCAGAGACTTAGATTTATATACTGCTTCATAGAGCTTTAAGCGGTTTACAGAGTTTGCATATTGTCCCCAACAATCTGGGTCCTCATTTTACCGGCTTTGAAAGGACGGAAGGCTGAGTCAATCTTGAGCCGTTCAGACTTGAACTCCTGGAATGAGCAGTACTGCATTCTAACCATTGCGCCACCATGCTCTCAAAAAAGAAGGGGATACAAATCTCATTCTTCCCTCCAAAAATGTTAAAATAAAACCAGATCATATAGGGGGAAATATGAACGTTGAAGTATCATTATCATAAGTAGCTTCAATTTGGTCAAGGATATTTGAGCTTTGCCCACCATAATTTTTTTCTCATTAGCAGTTTATAGTAGGAATTAACATTTAAATCTCTTAAAATATATGTTAATCTCAGTGTAGTCTTTATTTTGATAACATTAACCTTGTCCCAAGACTTAATGGGACTTTTAACTATCAAATTATATTTACTTAAATTACATTTATTAAATTTAGCCTATTGTGACATAATTACAAAAGATATAAACCCAAATGTTTTATGCAGCCTGTACTAAATCCTAATCTCTTACAGTAATTCATAGACAAGCTGCCAAAGGCAAATTAGCCTTGTTCCAGTTAACAGTATAGTAAGTAATAGTAATAACCATATTGCTATAGGACTTCAATAAGATTTTGGTAATGACACTGCATAGTTACCAAGGATATCATCAGCATGTAATAATTTATATTCATTGTCAAATACCCTCAGTATCTTGAAAATAGCTATCCAAAAAAGCCAATAGTTCAGGAAACAAATTGAAAATTAAGAAACAAAGTGCATCCTCACAGATACACAATATAATTTGAAAGTTTGAAAAACAATTCCATTCTTAATAACTCTTAGCTATTAGGTAAAGACACCCAACTGTAATCCAATGAACAAAAAAATAATGAAAAACTTTAGCCTTTAATTTGATTTGTACCATTTCAAAGGCCTTCCTTTGATATGATAGAAAGAAAAATAAAACAACTAATTCCATCAGCTACAATATCCATATTAATCACCAGATGAATGTTGTCAGGTTCTTGTCTATTTTTTTAATAAATCCAGATTCATATGACCAAATTATACATATTACTTTATGAAGCCTCCTGGATAGTAAGGCTATTTTAGCATTCATATCAAGCAAAAGTATTGAACTAGTGTGTATATCTTGTGGGAGCGTAAAATGATAAAACAGAAAATAAAGATTAAATTATTATAGATCTCTAACTCTGTAGGTACCAATAAGTCTGTATTCATTTAGGAAGTCCGTCTGATTTGAGGTCTTTCCTCAGATTCAGATTGCCAAATTTCTATGGTTTCTTGTAATGTGAACAGCTGTATTTATCTAATTTTATCATCCCAAGAAATCTCTTCAGTACATCTCAGGAAATTGATAACTTCTTGTGCAGTTACCACAATCCCTAGTCCATATAAGTTAATGCAAATACCATAAAATAGATTTTGTTTCGGTAAATAACTGTCCATCATCAGCCTGAACTGCAGGGATAAAACTTTCTGAGTTTTGTTGTTTCAAGTGATAAGCCAGTAATTTCTAGTTTTCTCTTATGATTCCTAATATTTTTTGTTAATAAATTTCAAAGAATATTTAAGTTGTTCTGAGTGTATTAGCACCAGTAAATGCTTTGTCACTCTAAGTGCTTGATGTGGTTTAGTGAGTTCTCGTAAATGAACAAACCTTTCATTTTTTTAAAAATGTTCTTAATATGTTCTATAAAGAGAACTCTTATAAGAACATGTTCAAATACCATGTAGGATTTGCGTACATGTAAAAAAGTATATTCTTTACATTCTGTATTTTAAAACACCAAAATATCTATTAAATTCTAATATATATGCTTGTAATTCTTTCCAAGTTTAAGAAACATGCTTCTAATTTCCATAAGAGATTTTTCAAGAAATATAACATGTTTATTATATTAGTGATGGGGACGCTATGGGTCAACTGTTAAGCTTAACGGCAGTTGGAAAGTTGACAGCCTAGGTTCAATTGCCATGCAAAGGTTGAGCTCCCTTTCTTTCCTCAGTTCCTACCCACCTAGCAGTTTGAAAGCATGAAAATGCAAGTAGATAAATAGGCACCACTTGGTGTGAAGAGAAGTGTTCCGTGTTTCGCCGCACACTCTGCGCTGTGATGTCATGCTGACGTAACCATGGAAATGTCTTCAGGCGACACTGGCTCCCTTGGCTAAGTAATGGAGATGAGCACTGACCCCCAGAGACAACTGGATAGGGGAAACCTTTACCATTATCTATTATGTTAATGAGTTATTTGATTTTATGTTTTCAATTTAGCAAAGCATTAGCAAGACTTCAAATAAAAGCAATGTTTTTAATGTGAAGGAAATGACAGCCAGAACACCTCAAATTGTTTTATTAATTAGATTGCCACTCTATCAGCATATTTGAAGAAAAAGTCATAGGAACAAACAATTTTTTCCTTGGGTGCATTGCCTTGGTAGTAGTAACAAAAAGGTGCTGTCACAATGTATGTTATGTTCTTTTTTAGCAGAATCCTTGTAAATAATACTCCTATTACTAAGGTAAAAATACTACATTTGCATTTAAAAAGTAAACTTAAAGTGAATATGCATTTCAAATTCTATTAAGTACTTGCATTATTTAGGTTTTGCCTTTTATTATATAATGTACTACTTAATGATGTTACTGCCTGAAAATAGCTGTTCTGCAGCAGCTCTCTTTTTACCCAAACAAGTAAAATTCTGTAATTATTTGGAATTTAATGAATGAATATTTCTTTGAATAGTTTTCAGGATTTTATTGCCTTCAAATATTCTTAACTAAAGTGCAGGGAAATGTACTTTTACGACATAGGTAAATAATATCAGTTAATACACCTCAGTATGCATTTACAACGGCATTATTGAGAAAGGGATGTGAACTGTTTAATGCAATGCTGGAGTTTCAAGAGGCAGTAAGTACAATGTGTAAACATGTGAAATATAAGTACACATTCATTCCAAAAAAAATAAAGTTGTATTTTATTAGAATTTTTTAAATCACATCTAAAGCAGCTCCAGTGCTTTTCTACTTTAATTTCAAATTGCATTTGGAAACATTGAAGTTCTGCATTACAATGTTTATTTATAGTAATCAAGAAAATAAATGCCAAGAGAGATTCTATCCAACAATTTTAAACACAAAAATTGCATGTAAAGGAACAGTCTCCTTCCATGTTACTGATGACTGCAATAATTGTAGATCACTAGATCTTTATAAGCCAGTGATAAACAGAAACATATATTAACAGTTTCAAACAAGGTTAATTTTTTTTACAATTTCACTAGTGCAAGAGCATATTTTTCACCTGATTCAACCTGAAACACAGAATGCTGAATACAAAACTATCCTTTCTCCCCTTTTTAAAAAAGTGCGTCATGTACCATACTTACACTAAAATATTTACAAGCTAGTGGAACACTGTCTGTCTCCATCTCTTGTCAGTGAGGAAAGGCCAAAGTGATTCCTTGATCCCAACTTGAAATGGAGTATGATGACCAATGCCCAACATCAGAAGACGGGAACAGTCAAGCTGAGCATTCTGAGGACGAGGAGCACCCAGCACTGGGCTATCTGTAATCTTTAATTTAAAAGACCAATATACGCATTGTTCAGAATAAAAAATACTGAAATGCAGTTGTTTCTAAGGATCCTCTCTCTCCCATCCCAAAACCACTTTTCTCTCTCATACTGTAATATTGTAATAATATCAGCAAGGAATCCTAAAATCTGCAAAAAGTGCAAAACAGAATCACAGATTATCTGCCAAAATGTCTATCCAAGTTTTAGTCACTGAATCAAAGATACATGCAGACATTAAAATCATTTGTGTCTTCTGAAAATAAGCTTCTAAAGGTAGCTTTTGATTGCAAATAGAGCAAACGTTGCTACAGGTTGCGTGCTTGACTTACAACCATTCATTTAAGGACCATTTGAAGTTATAATAGGACTGGAAAAAGTGACATGACTGTTTTCCATATTTATGACTGTTGCAGCATCTTTGTGGTTACGTGAACAACATTTGGACACATGACAACTGGTGCATATTTATGATGCTTGCAGCGTCCTGGTGTCATATGATCACCTTTTGCAACCTGACAAGCAAAGTCAATGGCGAAGCCAGATTCACTTAACAATGGTGTTTCTAACTTAACAACTACACTGATTCACTTAATAATTGTGACAAGGCGATAAAATGGGGCAGAACTTACTTAACCAGAGTCTTGCTTAGTACCAGAAATTTTGGGCTCAATTGTGGTTGTAAGTTGAGTTCTACCTCTACCTTACATTTTCACTTTACCAGGAAACTAGAGGTAGACAGAAGAGACATAGTGGAATTCATTTCTAGATTTGATAAATTTGATATACTTGAAAGTATTTCTTTTCTAATTTTCCAGACTCTCAGGGTGTCTAGAATTCCTTGCACTTCCCTTCATGCAATTATTTATTACGTGAATGTGTCAGACTCAGGTTAATGTCAGGGTTCCAAGTAACACCCCCAACAAAACAAGACTCCGGGGCTAAGCATTCCTCAAAGTTCCATTTTATTAGAAATGTCATATTGGCACATCTAGGAAAACCTGAATCTGAAAGCTTCAACGTTTTCCCCATCCAAAGGAAAGTCCAAGTCCCTGCCCCAGCAGCCACATGTCCATCACATGATCCAATCAATGCACTGTTCCAACTGGAGATGTTTTCCAGCCACACCTGTCCAGGTGCAGGGCAGAGTGGCCTTTCCAGCTACACCCCTCCAGGTGCAGGGCAGAGTGGCCTTGACTCTTGGAGAAAGGAATGTTATTTTGACTATGTAACTCCCCACTCCATACAATCCCCCCTCCCAGTTTCCCACAGCCCTAAATGTGGTAGGCCTTAAGATCTAATGCCCAAGATGGCTTCCAGGCCTGACAGAGTGTTTACATAAAATGACAATTTAGATATTCATTCATTAAGCTATGAGAAACGATAATTAAAAAACAATTTTTCATCCTTTCCAAATACCATCTTAATTACAGCTAAAATTTCTGAGTTACATTTCTATAAGGTTATCACTTAAAATTGCAGGGACAAAAACAAACCTTGTTTCCCAAAGAGCCAAAGGAAGATCAAATAATTGGATTATCAATTTCAAAATTCCATTAGATAAAGAGCAATTGTTCTTCAAGTTAAAATTTCATAACAGTATATAAAACAAATGCCAAATGTTTACCAACTACAAGTTAGGTCATTCCGATTAAATACTTACTGGTCTTAAGTGGCTACTAGGAAGATTGAAAGCGTCAGCCATAGCACGTGCCATTTCAAACTTAGTCATCTGTTCATTACCAGACCAGTGGAATGTTCCCTTAATGGATGGCTCCTTGAAAAACAACAAACACATACAATTTGAATTCATTCCCAGGAAGGGGAATATAAATTACAAGCTTTGTAGGAAGCCACTAAATAATATCAGAAGATGCACTGTTTTTTTGTATTATCAGAACATATTTCTATGCTACATAATGTAATACTTATTATACATGTATTCCACTCAGCTACGTTACTTTGTACACAACAGTGTTACAAGAAAAAAAACACTCAATGTCTTCTCTAAAATAATAGTTATGGCTGCTTTACAACTGTTTTTGTTGGTTTTGTTACAAATAATTTCTAGAACTCCAAGATGCATTAATATGATTCAACATTTAAAAAAATCTCAGTGAGCTCTCTGAATATTAAAAGTTAACCTTATAATTATCTGATGCTTTGAAAGTGTTAAATGAATACAGCTCCTGAACATACAGCATTTAGATTGACAGGCAGGAAGCTTCATAAATATAACGAACATCAGAAAGACAGGTGTACCTTTAATCACAGCTATTTCTTTTTTTAAATGTTTCAAAGCTGGCAAAGAAATACAGAATGTATAGACACATGGGAAGGAGTTGTTGACAAAAGCAACTTTTCTTTAAAATTTTGAATTATTTTTCAAATAAGCATAAAAAAATCTCTATTTTGCATCTTCCAACAATACCATTGTTCTGCCACCATAGAATTCCTATTTACCTATTATTTCAATCTTAACTACAGTATCATACATTGTATCAAAAATTTTAACCACGTGATCTTGTACAAGTATTCCACATGTTTTAATCATACTTTTATTAAATTGTTCATGTTGCACTGTAATCAGATAGACATTATCAGTTCTAGAAAGTCTGCATGTATTTTTGAAACCTCAAATACATAAAAAATTATATGTGGAGATTGAACATGTGAAACAGTGCTTCAAACTTTGATATATACATTGTAAGAAAGTTCTTACCACCATTCTCCTCTCAGCTAGCTGTCGGCAAACAATGGCTACATCCTTGACATATGTTGGAAACCTTTGCTGCCAGTGGTCCATGTTGGCTGATTTGTTATTGAATTGCACCTTATCAAACAGAATTGTCACAGCACTCTCTTCCAACTTTTCAACTTCTCCATATAAAATAGGGATTCTAAGGATGGCAGCACCTAAAAGAAAAGAAAGAAAAGCCATAAATGTTGCACAAATCAAAATACATATGCACAAAATTGCCCAGCACACTATAAACTTCACACCAATAAAAAATATGGAAAAGAAACAGATTTAAGTGGGACAAGCCAAATTATTTTACAGAAGGTATATGAACAACAACAAAAAAGCTGGAAACTACTTCAAAACTGCTTCTGGTAATGTTTCCGGAATAATTTCAACTGTCAAAATAAACTCCAGACAGCTTTGTTTGACTTTGCATGTTGACAATAAAATATCTCATAGTGCAGTATTCTTAAGGTACCTGGGAAACTACCAACATGACCTTGCAAATTCAACAGGTTCTGAAATATATACAAGAAATATCATTTAAAAATTCAAAATACAGTGTCTTTGCAACTGCTCATTTCATTTCAGCCTTTCCCCTTTCTATTTCTATTCAGAGTATGTTTCCTTTAATTTTCACTTAGCCATAATACACTTATGTAACATTCTTCCATCCCTTAAATTTTTCCCTTAAGAACATAGCAAGCTGATTCTAGTGTGCACATCCAACTAGCAAAAAGTCTATGGAGATCCTCAGTCATCCAGGTCATGGTTTTCCCAAAGGTGCTTTTTCAAGAGGCGCCTGGACTTTGTTTTTTCTTTGAAAACATAGTTTCATTCCTCACCCAAGAAGCTTCTTCAGCTCTGACTGGATGATGGGAAATGGAAGTATTTATATTCCTTGAAGACCACTGGTCCTTTGCATTCTTTTAGAGAGTCGTTGAGGCTACCTGGAGGTTTATCCCTGTCCTCAGGATTACCTGAGTAGTGCAAATGGATATTGGGCCTTCTTGGCCGCAGGATGTTTTCTGCTTGTGTCCTTTCATTGTTGAAGACAGACGCAGACTGTTGTATATGAGTGTCTGTGTTGTCTGTACCTCAAACTGAAATGCAAATGGTCCTGTAGTCTGCAATTTTTTTTTTCTGGAAATCCATTCATATCCCCACACCATTTGAAGGGTGTTCATTCCAAAGTGCATAGCTAAAAGTCTATGGAGATTCTTAGTCATCCAGGTCATGGTTGTTCCAAAGATACTTTCTCAAGAGGCAACTGGACTTTGTTTTTTCTTCGAAGACGTTCTCATCCAAGAAGTGAAACATCTTATGAATTAGATGTTAATTAACATTCTAGTTGTCAGTGAGTTCAAGAGATTGACTCGTGAATCCTTTTTCAAATCTTATTAAAAATATGTCAAAATACATTTTATATGGTCTACGTGTCTAAGGCCTGAGCTACTTAGGTATTAATTATTTGGATTTTCCCTTCCTTTCTTCTTAGCTCATTTTAACCACAATAATATATATCTTTCTATTGTAATGTTACCATTTATTGTTTTTATTGTATCTTACTGCTATAAAACAATAAAACAATGGCTCTTGTCATTCCATTGGATTATTTCAGAGACGTGGAGAGGGGGGATCTGCTGCTTGGGTAATAGCCTATCCTCCATACTAACC
>JANHGD010003741.1:51886-62087 GCA_027560375.1 Imantodes cenchoa | reverse complement strand
TCGGGATAGACAAGTCCCTATCTCACCGAAGGTCAATGACCCATCGGCTACTCTCAACTTGGTTTGGCCAGCCTGTCAAAGCTGTTGCCCGGGGTGTGGCCGCTGCGCATGCTACAGCTGCTAGGAGCCACATGTGAGAGCTGAGTGACAGGTGGGGACCAAAGGTGAACGAGCTGCCCTAAAAAGCTGCCCTAAAGGTGAATGAGCTGCCGTAAAAGGACACGACATGCCGCTACACCAGAGGTGTCCCTCCCTGAGCACCCCATACACCCCATAAAGGAGAATATATTCCTTTCATCAAGTCAAATAAAAGCTGCTGGGAAATTGGAATTGAATGGGATTATATTCAAACATATCAATATGAAAATAATTGAGGTTACCATTCTTTTTTTAAACAGTTTCTTTCTCTTGAACAGGCATAGTTCAGGCAGTAGTATACACTGTGATATTTTTTGAAATAAATTTAACCTATCATATATATGTGTGTGTGTATAGAAAAGGAATGATATAAAAGGAATTGAGATTTTACAGGAATAGCTCTGGGATTCTGTGTTTGAGTTTTGTAAATTCAAAATTGCAATATCTACTAAACTCTTCATTTAATTGTTATAGCAGTAACTTATTTGGGTTGGGTTGGGATTAGCTATATTTATTATTTTGGTGCCTGTAAATGGAGATAGGTTTTTGGTTATATTGTTTTTTAAACCATTATTTATTTATTTTTAATATACATGAATGGCCCTAAATGAACTGTGGAATTTGAATTATGGCATTCCTTATACTTGTTAATCCTGTGAAGGACCTTCCCACCTTGATCTACATAATATGTGGATTGGAAAATAAAAGACTTAAAATCAGAACCTCCATTCTCTTTGACAACGTAATTTGAATTGAGATGTATGGTCAGCTTGTTTACCGAGTGAATTAAAATTCACTTAAAGAGTCAATTTTAAATACTGACAGAGCCCTAGTTTTTAAGGTTATATATAAAGTGAAAATGAGGCTATATTTCAATAGATTATAGGAAAATTGAAATTAAATTACATGAGACCATGGTAATTCTTCTTAGTCAGCCAAATCTCATTAGCCTGAAAAATTGAAGAATGTCTGTGCAATAGCTGAAGGTGGAAGTGAAGAGGAGAACTGTGAAAAGTTATTGATTGCTCTACTTGATTAATTTACGAAGTTTTAAGTTCTGATGTTGTTTATTTTCATCTTTCCCCTTAAATAAAAGTTACTGAAGAATGATTTAGGCAGCCAACTATAATCTGCATTTTGTTGGAATTTTAATTGCGAAGAAAAGGGAAGACATATGAATATTTAAATATACTTCTATTAGTAGATAGAGAACAAGCCTCATAATTTTTATACAACATGGCTTGTCTAAAATTAGGATTGCCTATTTCTCTTCTGCTGGCCTCTCTGTTTCTGTTCTGAAATAAAGTTTGATTAGAGTATTAAATTTTAGAAAAAGAACACAATATATTCCAAGCCTCAAGCTGGCAAAAAAGGATACTTGTATTTAATTAACACCTTGTCAAGATTGAGCTGGCCTGTTCCTCCCCATCCAGATCCAAACAGCCTCCAGCCACAGATTCAGTAGCTTAGGACTTTCTCATGTCCAACTCAGACAGAGATGAAGCTGGGTACCAATAGCATACTGAGGATACCAAACCCAAAAATATGTTCTTACCGAACTACATTTTATCGAAGTTAATAAAAATAGCTGGCACGTGATAATTTATGAGGTAACTTACAATTCTTCGGGCTGGGCTAGTTTTTCCTCCACAGTTCCTTGGACCACATTTAGTTTAATTTCCATGTCTCCATTTTTAATAGGACCCATCTAAAATAGCATCAACAAACAGTGGCTTATTATGAAAGGAACTATGACTGTCCTAAAGTTTCTTTAAGCCAGGAAAAGGTATGAAAAATAAAATAACATTACTAGTAATAATTCTAACTCATATTCTCTAGTGAAAACTATAGGCCTAACTTGTAACAAGTGATACTTGTAAATTTTTTAAGAAGTGAGAAAATGTAATCCACATTGGTAATATACATATCTTTTTTGCTTTCATTTTGTTCCTAAACTTCATTAATTCTAAATAGAGATTGTGCATTTTCTTCTGGGTTCCATCTTCAAAACACTTAAAAATGATAGAAGGCAGAGCAAGTCAGTTTTATTATTAAATTTGACTTAGATTTGACTTAAGAAACTACACAAGAAAACATGACTTTGACATCTCCAATTCCAGTAGAAATCCTTTTTTTTGCTCCCAGATACAGTCTTAAACATACTCTGGATTCTCTGCTATAAATAAGTGAGGCTTAAGAGTTATCATAATACAGGTAGTCCTCGACTCAAAACAGTTCATTTAGTGACCGTTCAAAGTTACAATGGCACTGAAAAAATAGCAATAGCAATTAGACTTATATACCACTTCACAGTGCTTTCCAGACCTCTCTAAGAGGTTTAGAGAGTCAGCATATTGCCCCCAACAACCTGGGTCCTTATTTTACCCACCTCGGAAGGATGGAAGGCTGAGTCAACCTTGAGCCTGGTGAGATTTGAACTACCAAACTGCTGGTAGCTGGTGATCAGCAGAAGTAGCCTGCAGTACTGCACTCTAACCACTGCAGCTCATAAAATGAATTATGACCGTTTTGTACACTGTTGTAGCATCCCCATGGTCACATGATCAAAATTTAGAATACGTCACAACTGACTCATATTTGTGACGATTGCAGTGTCCTAAGGTCATGTAATCACCTTTTGCCACCTTCTGACAAGCAAAGCCAGATTTACTTAACAACAGTATTACTAACTTAACAATTGCAGTGATTCACTTAACAACTGTGGCAAGAAAGGTGGTAAAATGGGGGCAAAACTCACTTAACAAAGTCTCACTTAGCAACAGAAATGTTGGGCTCAGTTGTGATCGTAAGTCAAGGACTATTTATACTTAAGATGTACCTAAGTGATACCTATATTTTATGAAGATGCTCCACTACATGTTAATATAACAATATAGCAGCCTTTCCTTTAAATTCAAGTAGAAGCAAAAAAGAAATATGCACTATGCTCAGTATGGAATAATCACTATTCATACATCAGTGCCGCGAAATCATGCGCTGAAATCTGCTTTGCAAGCATTCTATTTTTTTAACCTTATTCACAGGGGCACTTGAACATTTTTTTCTGATTTCTCTTAGACATTTTTAACTGAATTGCTGGGAGTGGCAGATAAATCAATTGATTATGTTTTCTGCTCTGAATTTCTCCATCTCTGAAGTCTCCATGGCTGCCTGCATAACCTGAAACAATTTCAACAGGAGGAGTTCATTCATGCTCTTTTCTCTTGGAGTTACGGGAAGCCATGAAAACTCCGGACTGCTGTAGAAGTTGTGGCAAGAAAAAGAAAGCAGTCCTCCAAATTCCTTGGCCACCTCAAAAGTTATGAAGGATGAGAAAAATACATCTCATCCAAATCTGAGATAACTGATGAGCTGCCATTAACATAATAACAGAGTTGGAAGGGACCCTGGAGGTCTTCTAGTCCAATACCTGCTCAAGAAGGAAACCCTGTATCATTTCAAATAAATGGCTTCCCTTCCCTTCTTAAAAATTTCCGGTGTTGGAACATTCACAACTTCTAGAGGCAACTCGTTCCACTGATTAATAGTTCTGTCAGGAAATTTCTCCTTAGTTCTAGGTTGTTGTCTCCTTGATTAGTTTCCATCCATTGCTTCTTATCCTGTTTTAATCCAATCTATTTGGAGAATAGATTGACCATCTCTCCTTGTGGCAGCCCCTCAAATATTGGAACACTGCTATCAGGTCATCCCAAATTCTTTTTTTAATTAAACTAGTTATACCCAATTCCTTCAACCATTCTTCATACGTTTTAGCCTCCAGTCCCCTAATCATCTTTGTTGCTCTTCTCTGCACTTTCCAGAGTCTTAACATCTTTTTTATATTGTGGTGACCAAAACTGGATGAAGTATTCCAACTGTGGTCTTATATTGAAAACAAATCCTCTTTCATGACACTTAATATGAATTTCTACAAACATGCATACGTTTCTCATATGGCATTATTACCATAATACTCTTGTAGAAGAAATGACTTTCACATGTGTATTTTAAGTGTGCAGGTACTCCTCGCTTAACAACCACAATTGGAACTAGCAACTCCTTTGGAAAATTAAGCGACACATCATATAACCATAACAAACTTATGACCTCACTTTCACGCTGGTCGTTAAGCAGACTCGCCACAACAATTGAGACATATGACCGCGACTTGCGCTTTTACTCTTCTTCGCTGACTGCTTGTTGGAAATTTGGCTGCAAAGCTCACAAATGATAATCATGTGCCTGCCTGCAGGACATTGTGATGATAAGCAAAGTTGACTGCATGACTGTGACAGTCATTAAGTGCATTGTAACTTTTAACCTTAACTAAACTGGGCAGTTGTTAATCAAGGGTTACCTGTATAAAACATCTGTCTTCACAGAATACAAACCATTACATATCTATACTACATAACATTTTATCTTCTAACTATAAATGCAGGATCCCAGCATTACCCCACCCAAAAAAAAAAGGTGTTCTAATGCCTTTAAAGAGAATTATCAATATGTACCTTTGTTTTGAGCAAGTCATTACTTTTTCTCAACTCCAAAAGTTGTTTTTCCAGAGAAGCAACATTTGCTAAAAGGGTGTTTTTCTCCCGGACTGCAGCAGACAGTTTTGATTCAGACTTGGCAAGATTTTCCTCCAGGGCTTGCAATCTTTTATCTTGCTGGGCACGTATTCCAATTAGTATCCTGATCTACTCGAACAGGATGAAATTAATTGAAACATTAGTTAGAAAGCAAGTCTATCCCTTTATATAGTTTGGCAAAAGACACGGGAATTTATTGCTAATATAAAACCACTGGACTGAAAGGTTCCATTCCTTAAATGTTCATTGAAAGAAGGAACCATATATTTATTTGTAATATGTGCCTCCTTCTCTGAATAATTTCAAGATAGCATATTTAAATCACAAAATACAGGTAAATAAAACAAGAGAAAGTAATTACCGTATTTTTCGGAGTATAAGACATGTATAAAATGCATCTTAGTTTTTGGGGAGGAAAATAGGGGGGGAAAATCTGCCTATCAGGTATTCATCTGGCTAGCGTCCTTAGTCTGGTCAGTAAAGCACATTATTTTATCCCCTGGTTAGGGCTTTTAAAAAACCCTATTCAGAGCAAGTAGCAATGAAAAAAGGCCTGCAAAGACTTAGGGTTGGAAAAAACCTTCTTCAGAGAGAGTAGCAATGAAAAAGAATATAAGATGCACCCAAATTTTCAGCCTCCTTTAGGGGGAAAAGGGTGTGTCTTATACCCTGAAAAATATAATAATGCACTCCTACAATTTAACATGTAAATTAAAGCATTTATAACATTCTCTTCAACCAGGGGGCTAGTTTACAAAGGCGAACGATCAGACAGATCCTTTATCAAATATCTGAAAAAAATATGGAATTTTACTGATACCTTATTTGTTTATTAACTTTGTAGGCAACTGAACTCATAACATCTCTGGTCAGCATACAACACTGGTTCCTAAACTGGAGGTAAAGACCCTCAAGGATAATTTAGAAATATCATGATAATTTAGAAATATCAATTTGCCATTGTCTGTGAGTTGAGGATCCAGTTTAGAATTGCAGCTGAGTCACTTGTGTAAAACAACAGAGTTGAAGGGTTCTTGGTGCTCTCTGAGCTTGCTTGTTTTCTTGTAGATGTTTCATTACCCAAACTAGGCAACATCATCAGCGTTAGTGTGGTTTACTGTCGGTTTATATAGCCATCAATAGACACATAGACATTAACAACATCTATAGACTATGCAAGAGATAAACAACCAGCCAAAAAGGGAACAAAAAGACTAAGGCACCTCTTCACCAGCACCCAGTCAGTACCCTGATCAACAAAGATTAATTCCACATCAGACTAACAATCAAGTCAACAATGCCCCAATCAAGAAACTGCCAAAGAAACCAACAGTAAACAGCCCAACCAAAGAATCTCTAAGACCATCCCCACCAACACTGACAGGGCAAGCCACTAAAATTATAAACTGACAACAAACCACTCTCTTTACTAGGACTGATGATGTTACCTCGCTTGGGTAATGAAATGTCTGTAAGAAAACAAGCAAGCCCAGAGAACACAAAGGACCCCTCATTTCAACCCTAAGGTACAAATATCCTCCTTTATTGGTATAACAGGGTTTGTCTTTTTGTGGGAGTAATGACATTGTTCAAAACCAGAAAAACAGGTAATTGGGTCAACCGTTTAAGAAACCCTGGCATTCAAGATTAAAACATGTAGTTAAGATGAAAAACTATAAGCCCACTTTGCACAGCTAGCTTATTGATTAAGATGTATCATCAACTAATGTGCTGATTCCACATTAGACTTAAAATAATGTTGATTCATACCTCCTTTTCCAGCTCTTTTTGCTTTTTCAATTCTTTAAAGGCAATCAGACTCTTCTCAGACTTTATTCTTATGTTTTTTGGCTTTAAATTCAAGAAATACAAAACTAAAATTAAAAGTTTGCTTCATAAAGTTATTGAAAGTTAGAAATGATATTTTGCTTTCACCTTTTAGGAAAACATTTTATGAAAACAACATTTAAAAGTATAAATGCAGCTTCAATAGCCACACAGCTGAGAAACACATCAACTGCTGGGAAATCATACCCTAGATGTGTAGTTACACTTCTTTAATGACATTTGGTGACAATACTTTGAAAAACAGTTTAGCAAATTTTAAATAATTCAGTTTAATATGTGCAGTTTCCAACCCTACCCCACCTCCATAAAACAATTGTTATTGTCATAATTATTACAATGCCAAATTCTGTCTTCTTTAATGTGGCTAACATTAACATTTAGATATTACATTTTCTACTGTAAATTCAAAAAACTCCTACTTAGAAAAAAAAAGATCTTTCACTCTCTACAAAATAATGCAAAGGGAACATGTAAGAAGAATATGACTCTTACACCGAGAGATGGAAGTTTTCTTGTAATTGATGGGGAAAGCATGGGTTTCGTGTTGCTTGGATTTGGCTGGACTCCTACATCTTCTACAAAAATATAAAATAAGAGGTTTCGTTCTCCACCCTAAAGAGTATAATTTCCCCCAAATATATTTAAAAGCTTATAACTCAACACTGAAACACTAGAAAATAGAGATTTTATGCAGAAAGTTTGAAATAGAAAAATCAGTCATATTAGCTATTTGACTTCCAAATGTTCCAAATCAATGATGTATGTAACAAGCACTACTTGGCAATGAAGCAGCGGATGTGATGTGCCGGTGCCTGAACAATGTAAGGGTCTGGATGGGGAGGAACAGACTCAAACTCAACCCTGACAAGACTGAGTTCCACTGAAGGACTATTCCGACTGTCCCTCCTTGGTTCTTGAGGGAGAGAAATTAACTCCCTCAGAACAGGCTCGCAACTTGGGTGTTCTCCTAGATCCACAGCTCAAATTGGAGCAACATCTTTCGGCTGTGGCTAGGGGAACCTTCACACAGGTACGCCTGGTGCGCCAGTTGCGACCCTACCCGGAGCAGGAGGCATTACTCACAGTTACTCATGCCCTCATTACCTCCTGCCTTGACTATTGTAACATGCTCTACATGGGGCTGCCCCTGAAAAGTGTTTAGAGACTGCAGTTAGTCCAGAACGCAGCTGCGCGAATGGTGGTGAACGTTCCTAGGTTCACCCATATAACACCTATTCTTCGCCAGCTGCACTGGCTTCCAATTGGTCTCCGGGCACAATTCAAGGTGCTGGTTATTACCTTTAAAGCCCTACATGGCATAGGATCAGGTTATCTGAGGGACCGCCTGCTGCCACATACCTCCCTACGATTGGTTAGATCCCACAGAGTGGGGCTCCTTCAGGTCCCGTCAGCCAAACATTGTCGGCTGGCGGGGCCAAGGGGGAGAGCCTTCTCTGTGGCAGCCCCAATGCTATGGAACCACCTACCACCGGAGATCTGCAGTGCCCCCACTCTCCTGGACTTCCCTAAAGCTACTAAGACCTGGCTATGCCAACAGGCATGGGGGAGCGGGACAAGTTAGATCACAATTTCCCTCCCCCCCCCTTGCTCTTTGTTTGTATTTGGTATGAATGCTTTTTTACTGGTTAAAACTTTTATATTGCTTTTAGTATTTTTATTACTGTTGTATTTGCGCTGATTTATTGTTGGACGCCGCCCAGAGTCCTTCGGGAATTGGGCGGCCTACAAATGCAACAAACAAACAAATATTGGAAGGTGACCTGTCATACAGAAAATAATTCATTTGCTTGGCATATGGCAGACTTACCAAAACGGTATAAAGCAACAAAAAAATTGAAGGAGAAAAAAGATAACAAAAGCCGTAACTTGTATGTTACCTTATTCTGCTACAGACTTGAAGGTAAAAGATTCTAGCCTGCAAGCCAATTGCTTGCTGCTGTCAAACCCTTCAAGCTGCACAAGGACGATAAGTTTGTAGTGCTGCTGATGGCCTATTAATGTTGCTGATGGATAAGCCATTGAAAAGAAGAATGATGTACAAGACTGTCGTAATTGATATTGTTGATGTCTCTCTTGGCAGTGCTCATTTTAGGACCTGCTCTCTAAATTCAACTATGAATTATGTTCTGTGGGTTTGGCACTCCACTGGATATTTTTCTCTAGCTTTTTGCATTTGAGCTCCTTAAAGACATCTTCGTTAAGAATAGATACTAGGTGTCTCAACTTTACAAATGTCAAATAATTTACGTTCAAGTTTGAGAACGAATATACTGTTACAAAACTAGGATCGAGAATGAAAATAAATTTCATTGGGAGCATATTTTCTAACATCTAAAACTGGTGGTGGTGAGTTGTTCGTAAAGAAAAATAATAGTTCCCTCCATTTCAGTGGTGATTTACTTAAATTTCCATTAAAAACACTTTTCATGTAATTTTCTTGGTTTATCATTTATATTTCCCTTTTAATTTTTAACAAGTCAGCCAGTTTCTTTTGTACATCTAGTAAAGCATCATTTTCCAAATCATTCTTTTGGGTGGTCAATTGAGTTCCATAGTTGTTATTTTCTCTTATCTTATCAGATAAAATTTATTCCACACCTATAATTCCTTTATTAACATCTTTTAGACTTAGTCTATTTATAGAAACAGAACTTACTGACAATGTGGGTTATCTGATTCCATTCTTCAAAGATCTACTGTACTATTTCTGATGTTGCACTGTTTTGCATCATTCAACAAGTCCCAGTATTAACTGGCCTTTTAATTTTTTTTCCTTGCTTAAAACCTTTAGTCTTCTCTAATATCCAGTTTCTAAATTTTCAGTTATTTTTTGCTACAATTTGCAATTTTCAGGATGAACAAAGTAAGTTTGTTTCCCATGATAAATTGTTTATTTTTGATTGTTAATTCCAAAATCTTATGGTACAAGTCAATATTCCAAATTTATCTGGTCCCTTTATCTGTTTATAATTTTCTTATATTGCCATCTTATTTAACTTTTTGCTATTTATTTCAAATTCTTTAAATTTTTAAGCTTTGCCATTTGTATAGTCTCTTTCACAAGAGGCACCAATGACAAGAGGGTATCTTAGCAGAAACCAGCAATTTGCAACCTTCTCTGCCTGTTTCCCCAGTGACTTTCTGGAGAAGCTAGCAGGGAAGATTGCAAATGGCAGTGACATGATGGTTTGCCAGGGGGAGGGGGTCGGCAACCGGTTGTGAGTGCGAGTAAGTTGCCAAACACCCAGATCGTGATCATGTGGTGGCAGGGGGAGAGGGATGTAACATTTTGCAACATCTGTGAGATACCTTTTCTTAGGCCATTGTAATCAAGAATTGAGGACTAACCGTATCTCCACTAGAAATTCCCTATGGCAGTGGTTTTTTTCATGGTAAAAATATCTAAGCACCTCCTCAGGCTGGATCCAGCCCCCGGGCATTGAGTTTGACACCCCTACTATAGATCTTAACTGTTTTAGACTTTACTCCTAATTTTAGTTTTTTTCGTTTTGTAACATATACAGTTTGGTGCTGCTAATTAGTGGCTTGTGAGACATCATTGGCCCTAGTTTTAGTTTTTTAATTTTGTAACATACACAATT